>CAJHQP010004614.1:0-53582 GCA_905132765.1 Moricandia arvensis | reverse complement strand
TAAAAGATAAAACGAACCCCTAATGGGTTTATGAAATCTAAATCCTAAAACTAATGGGTTTTCACCCGAAATACTCTAAGACATACTCTAAAACCACATATTATTAAAACCCTAAATAGAGCTTATATCACGCACAATAGTGGTATAATATCAGGCTTTATCAGGAAAACGACAAAAACCCTAACTGACTCTATTGATAAATCCACCCTAGTGGGTTTATTAAAAAAGTATAAAACCAAGCCTTAGTGGGTTTTATGAAAGAAAAAACCAACCCTAGTGGCGTTTATGAATATAAACCCTAAGCTAATGGAGGTTTCACCCGAAATATCTAAGAACATACTCTAAACACATTATAATAGAACCTAAATAGCAGCTTATATTCAGTGGCCACAATTGTGCGTAAGTATCAGGCCTTATCGAGGAAACTACAAAAACCTTGAACCTGACTCTATGATAAAACTCCAACCCCTAATTGGGTTTCTGAAAAGATAAATCCAACCCCTTAGTGTGTTTATTTAAAGATAAAACCAACCCCTAATGGGTTTATGAAAATCTAAATACTAAAACTAATGGGTTTTCACCCGAAATACTCTAAACATACTCAAACACATATAATAAAACCTAAATAGAGCTTATATCATGGCACAATAGTGGTAAATATCAGCCTTATCAGGAAACTACAAAAACTCTAACCGACTCTATAGATAAATCCAACCCCTAGTGGGTTTTATGAAAAGGATAAAACCAACCCTTAGTGAGTTAATGAAAAGATAAAACCAACCACTAGTGAGTTTATGAAATCTAAATCCTAAAACAAATGGGTTTATCACCCGAAATACTCTAAGACATACTCTAAACACATATAATAGAACCTAAATAGAGCTTATATCATGGCACAATTGTGGTAAATATCAGGCCTCATCAGGAAACTACAAAAACCTAACCGACTCTATAGATAAATCCAACCCCTAGTGGGTTTCTGAAAAGATAAATCTAATCCTTAGTGTGTTTATTAAAAAATAAAATCAACCCCTAATAGGTTTATGAAATCTAAATCCTAAAACTAATGGGTTTTCACCCGAAATACTCTAAGACATACTCTAAACACATATAATAAAACCTAAATAGAGCTTATATCATGGCACAATAGTGGTAAATATCAGGCTTTATCAGGAAACTACAAACCCTAACCGACTCTATAGATAAATCCAACCCCTAGTGGGTTTATGAAAATATAAAATCAACATTTAGTGGGTCTATGAAAAGATAAAACCAACCCCTAGTGGGTTTATGTAATCTAAATCCTACAGCTAATGGGTTTTCATCCGAAATACTCTAATTCATACTCTAAACACATATAATAAAACCTAAATAGAGCTTATATCATGGGACAATAGTGGTAAATATCAAGCCTTATCAGGAAACTACTAAAACCCTAACCGAGCCTATAGATAAATCAAAACCATAGTGGATTTATGAAAAGATAAAACCAACCCTTAGTGGGTTTATGAAAAGATAAAACCAACCCCTAGTGGGTTTATGAAATCTAAATCCCAAAGCTAATGGGTTTTCACCTGAAATACTCTAAGACATACTCTAAACACATATAATAGAACCTAGATAGAGCTTATATCATGGCACAATTGTGGTAAATATCAAGCCTTATCAGGAAACTACTAAAACCCTAACCGAGCCTATAGATAAATCCAAACCATAGTGGATTTATGAAAAGATAAAACCAACCCTTAGTGGGTTTATGAAAAGAAAAAACTAACCCCTAGTGGGTTTATGAAATCTAAACCCTAAAGCTAATGAGGTTTCACCCGAAATACTCTAAGACATACTTTAAACACATATAATAAAACCTAAATAGAGCTTATATCATGGCACGATAGTGTTAAATATAAGGCCTTATCAGGAAACTGCAAAAACTTTAACCGACTCTATAGATAAATCCAAGCCCTAGTGGGTTTATGAAAAGATAAAACCAACCCTTAGTGGGTTTTTGAAAAGATAAAACCAACCCCTAGTGGGTTTATGAAATCTAAATCCCAAAGCTAATGGGTTTTCACCTGAAATACTCTAAGACATACTCTAAACACATATAATAGAACCTAGATAGAGCTTATATCATGGCACAATTGTGGTAAATATGAGGCCTTATCAGGAAACTACAAAAACCTAACCGACTCTAGAGATAAATCCAACCCCTAGTGGGTTTATTAAAAGATAAAACCAACCCCTAAATGGTTTATGAAATCTAAATCCTAAAACTAATGGGTTTTCACCCGAAATACTCTAAGACATACTCTAAACACATATAATAAAACCTAAATAGAGCTTATATCATGGCACAATAGTGGTAAATATCAGGCTTTATCAGGAAACTACAAAAACCCTAACTGACTCTATAGATAAATCCAACCCCTAGTGGGTTTATTAAAAAATATAAAACCAAGCCTTAGTGGGTTTATGAAAAGAAAAAAATAACCCCTAGTGGGTTTATGAAATCTAAACCCTAAAGCTAATGAGGTTTGACCCGAAATACTCTAAGACATACTCTAAACACATATAATAAAACCTAAATAGAGCTTATATCATGGCACAATAGTGTTAGATATCAGGCCTTATCAGGAAACTGCAAAAACTTTAACCGGCTCTATAGATAAATCCAACCCCTAGTGGGTTTATGAAAAGATGAAACCAACCCTTAGTGTGTTTTTGAAAAGATAAAACCAACCCCTAGTGGTTTTATGAAATCTAAATCCTAATGCTAATGGGTTTTCACCCGAAATACTCTAAGACATACTCTAAACGCATATAATGGAACCTATGTAGAGCTTATATCAGGGCACAATAGTGGTAAATACCAGGCCTTATTAGGAAACTACAAACCCCTAACCGACTCTATAGATAAATCCAACCCCTAGTGGGTTTATGAAAAGATAAAACCAACCATTAGTGGGTATGAAAAGACAAAACAAACCCCTAGTTGTTTTATGAAATCTAAATCCTAAAACAAATGGGTTATCACCCGAAATACTCTGAGACATACTCTAAACATATATAATAGAACCTAAATAGAGCTTAAATCATGGCTCAATAGTGGTAAATATTAGGCCTTATGAGGAAACTACAAAAACTTTAACCGAATGTATCGATAAATCCAACACCTAGTAGGTTTATGAAAAGATAAAACTAACCCCTAGTGGGTTTATGAAATCTAATTCAAAAACCTAATGGGTTTTCACCCGAAATATTTTAAGACATACTCCAAACATATATAATAAAACCTAAATAAAGCTTATTTCATGGCACAATAGTGGTAAATATCAGGACTTATAACCCTAACCAGCTCTATAGATAAATCCAACCCTAGTGGGTTTATGAAAAAGATAAAACCAACCCTTAGTGGGTTTTTGAAAAGATAAAACCAACCCCTAGTGGGATTATGAAATCTAAATCCTAAAACTAATGGGTTTTCACCCGAAATACTCTAAGACATACTCTAAACACATATAATAAAACCTAAATAGAGCTTATATCATGGCACAATAGTGGTAAATATCAGGCCTTATCAGGAAACTACAAAAACCCTAACCGACTCTATAGATAAATCCAACCCCTAGTGGGTTTATGAAAAGGATAAAACCAACCCTTAGTGAGTTGATGAAAAGATAAAACCAACCACTAGTGAGTTTATGAAATCTAAATCCTAAAACAAATGGGTTATCACCCGAAATACTCTAAGACATACTCTAAACACATATAATAGAACCTAAATAGAGCTTATATCATGGCACAATTGTGGTAAATATCAGGCCTCATGAGGAAACTACAAAAACCCTAACCGACTCTATAGATAAATCCAACCCCTAGTGGGTTTATGAAAAAGATAAAACCAAGCCATTGTGGGTTTATGAAAAGATAAAACCAACTCCTAGTGGGTTTATGAAATCTAAATCCTAAAACAAATGGGTTATCACCCAAAATACTCTAAGACATACTCTAAACACATATAATAGAACCTAAATAGAGCTTATATCATGGCGCAATTGTGGTAAATATCAAGCCTTATCAGGAAACTACAAAAACCTAACCGACTCTATAGATAAATCCAACCCCTAGTGGGTTTCTGAAAAGATAAATCCAACCCTTAGTGTGTTTATTAAAAGATAAAACGAACCCCTAATGGGTTTATGAAATCTAAATCCTAAAACTAATGGGTTTTCACCCGAAATACTCTAAGACATACTCTAAACACATATATTAAAACCTAAATAGAGCTTATATCATGGCACAATAGTGGTAAATATCAGGCTTTATCAGGAAACTACAAAAACCCTAACTGACTCTATAGATAAATCCAACCCCTAGTGGGTTTATTAAAAAGATAAAACCAAGCCTTAGTGGGTTTATGAAAAGAAAAAACCAACCCCTAGTGGGTTTATGAAATCTAAACCCTAAAGCTAATGAGGTTTCACCCGAAATACTCTAAGACATACTCTAAACACATATAATAGAACCTAAATAGAGCTTATATCATGGCACAATTGTGGTAAATATCAGGCCTTATCAGGAAACTACAAAAACCTAACCGACTCTATAGATAAATCCAACCCCTAGTGGGTTTCTGAAAAGATAAATCCAACCCTTAGTGTGTTTATTAAAAGATAAAACCAACCCCTAATGGGTTTATGAAATCTAAATCCTAAAACTAATGGGTTTTCACCCGAAATACTCTAAGACATACTCTAAACACATATAATAAAACCTAAATAGAGCTTATATCATGGCACAATAGTGGTAAATATCAGGCCTTATCAGGAAACTACAAAAACCCTAACCGACTCTATAGATAAATCCAACCCCTAGTGGGTTTATGAAAAGGATAAAACCAACCCTTAGTGAGTTGATGAAAAGATAAAACCAACCACTAGTGAGTTTATGAAATCTAAATCCTAAAACAAATGGGTTATCACCCGAAATACTCTAAGACATACTCTAAAAACATATAATAGAACCTAAATAGAGCTTATATCATGGCACAATTGTGGTAAATATCAGGCCTCATCAGGAAACTACAAAAACCCTAACCGACTCTATAGATAAATCCAACCCTAGTGGGTTTCTGAAAAGATAAATCTAAGCCTTAGTGTGTTTATTAAAAGATAAATCAACCCCTAATGGTTTATGAAATCTAAATCCTAAAACTAAATGGGTTTTCACCCGAAATACTCTAAGACATACTCTAAACACATATAATAAAACCTAAATAGAGCTTATATCATGGCACAATAGTGGTAAATATCAGGCTTTATCAGGAAACTACAAAAACCCTAACCGACTCTATAGATAAATCCAACCCCTAGTGGGTTTATGAAAAGATAAATCAACCCTTAGTGGTTTATGAAAAGATAAAAACCAACCCCTAGTGGGTTTATGAAATCTAAATCCTAAAGCTAATGGGTTTTCACCCGAAATACTCTAAGACATACTCTAAACACATATAATAAAACCTAAATAGAGCTTATATCATGGGCACAATAGTGTAAATATCAGGCCTTATCAGGAAACTGCAAAAACCTTAACCGACTCTATAGATAAATCCAACCCCTAGTGGGTTTATGAAAAGATAAAACCAACCCTTAGTGGGTTTTTGAAAAGATAAAACCAACCCCTAGTGGGTTTATGAAATCTAAATCCTAAAGCTAATGGGTTTTCACCCGAAATACTCTAAGACATACTCTAAACACATATAATAGAACCTAATAGAGCTTATATCATGGCACAATAGTGGTAAATATCAGGCCTTATCAGGAAACTACAAAACCCTAACCGACTCTATAGATAAATCCAACCCCTAGTGGGTTTATGAAAAGATAAAACCAACCTTAGTGGGTTATGAAAAGATAAAACCAACCCCTAGTGGGTTTATGAAATCTAAATCCTAAAGCTAATGGGTTTCACCCGAAATACTCTAAGACATACTCTAAACACATATAATAAAACCTAAATAGAGCTTATATCATGGCACAATAGTGGTAAATATCAAGCCTTATCAGGAAACTACTAAAACCCTAACCGAGCCTATAGATAAATCCAAATCATAGTGGATTTATGAAAAGATAAAACCAACCCTTAGTGGGTTTATGAAAAGATAAAACCAACCCCTAGTGGGTTTATGAAATCTAAATCCCAAAGCTAATGGGTTTTCACCTGAAATACTCTAAGACATACTCTAAACACATATAATAGAACCTAGTTAGAGCTTATATCATGGCACAATTGTGGTAAATATCAGGCCTTATCAGGAAACTACAAAAACCTAACCGACTCTATAGATAAATCCAACCCCTAGTGGGTTTCTGAAAAGATAAATCCAACCCTTAGTGTGTTTATTAAAAGATAAAACCAACCCCTAATGGGTTTATGAAATCTAAATCCTAAAACTAATGGGTTTTCACCCGAAATACTCTAAGACATACTCTAAACACATATAATAAAACCTAAATAGAGCTTATATCATGGCACAATAGTGGTAAATATCAGGCTTTATCAGGAAACTACAAAAACCCTAACTGACTCTATAGATAAATCCAACCCCTAGTGGGTTTATTAAAAAAGATAAAACCAAGCCTTAGTGGGTTTATGAAAAGAAAAAACCAACCCCTAGTGGGTTTATGAAATCTAAACCCTAAAGCTAATGAGGTTTCACCCGAAATACTCTAAGACATACTCTAAACACATATAATAAAACCTAAATAGAGCTTATATCATGGCACAATAGTGTTAGATATCAGGCCTTATCAGGAAACTGCAAAAACTTTAACCGACTCTATAGATAAATCCAACCCCTAGTGGGTTTATGAAAAGATAAAACCAACCCTTAGTGGGTTTTTGAAAAGATAAAACCAACCCCTAGTGGGTTTATGAAATCTAAATCCCAAAGCTAATGGGTTTTCATCTGAAATACTCTAAGACATACTCTAAACACATATAATACAACCTAGATAGAGCTTATATCATGGCACAATTGTGGTAAATATCAGGCCTTATCAGGAAACTACAAAAACCTAACCGACTCTATAGATAAATCCAACCCCTAGTGGGTTTTTGAAAAGATAAATCCAACCCTTAGTGTGTTTATTAAAAGATAAAACCAACCCCTAATAGATTTATGAAATCTAAATCCTAAAACTAATGGGTTTTCACCCGAAATACTCTAAGACATACTCTAAACACATATAATAAAACCTAAATAGAGCTTATATCATGGCACAATAGTGGTAAATATCAGGCCTTATCAGGAAACTACAAAAACCCTAACTGACTCTATAGATAAATCCAACCCCTCGTGGGTTTCTAAAAAGATAAAACTAACCCTTAGTGGGTTTATGAAAAGATAAAACCAACCCCTACTGGGTTTATGAAATATAAATCCTAAAACTAATGGGTTTTCACCCGAAAAACTCTAAGACATACTCTAAACACATATAATAAAACCTAAATAGAGCTTATATCATGGCACAATAGTGGTAAATATCAGGCCTTATCAGGAAACTACAAAACCTAACCGACTCTATAGATAAATCCAACCCTAGTGGGTTTATGAAAAGATAAAACCAACCCTTAGTGGGTTTATGAAAAGATAAAACCAACCCCTAGTGGGTTTATGAAATCTAAATCCTAAAACTAATGGGTTTTCACCCGAAATACTCTAAGACATACTCTAAACACATATAATAGAACCTAAATAGAGCTTATATCATGGCACAATAGTGGTAAATATCAGGCCTTATCAGGAAACTACAAAAACCCTAACCGACTCTATAGATAAATCCAACCCCTAGTGGGTTTATGAAAAGATAAAACCAACCCTTAGTGGGTTATGAAAAGATAAAACCAACCCCTAGTGGGTTTATGAAATCTAAATCCTAAAACTAATGGGTTTCACCCGAAATACTCTAAGACATACTCTAAACACATATAATAGAACCTAAATAGAGCTTATATCATGGCACAATTGTGGTAAATATCAGGCCTCATGAGGAAACTACAAAAACCCTAACCGACTCTATAGATAAATCCAACCCCTAGTGGGTTTATGAAAAAGATAAAACCAAGCCATTGTGGGTTTATGAAAAGATAAAACCAACTCCTAGTGGGTTTATGAAATCTAAATCCTAAAACAAATGGGTTATCACCCAAAATACTCTAAGACATACTCTAAACACATATAATAGAACCTAAATAGAGCTTATATCATGGCACAATTGTGGTAAATATCAGGCCTTATCAGGAAACTACAAAAACCTAACCGACTCTATAGATAAATCCAACCCCTAGTGGGTTTCTGAAAAGATAAATCCAACCCTTAGTGTGTTTATTAAAAGATAAAATCAACCCCTAATGGGTTTATGAAATCTAAATCCTAAAACTAATGGGTTTTCACCCGAAATACTCTAAGACATACTCTAAACACATATAATAAAACCTAAATAGAGCTTATATCATGGCACAATAGTGGTAAATATCAGGCTTTATCAGGAAACTACAAAAACCCTAACTGACTCTATAGATAAATCTAACCCCTATTGGGTTTATTAAAAAAGATAAAATCAAGCCTTAGTGGGTTTATGAAAAGAAAAAACCAACCCCTAGTGGTTTATGAAATCTAAACCCTAAAGCTAATGAGGTTTCACCCGAAATACTCTAAGACATACTCTAAACACATATAATAAAACCTAAATAGAGCTTATATCATGGCACAATAGTGTTAGATATCAGGCCTTATCAGGAAACTGCAAAAACTTTAACCGACTCTATAGATAAATCCAACCCCTAGTGGGTTTATGAAAAGATAAAACCAACCCTTAGTGGGTTTTTGAAAAGATAAAACCAACCCCTAATGGTTTTATGAAATCTAAATCCTAATGCTAATATGTTTTCATCCGAAATACTCTAATTCATACTCTAAACTCATATAATAAAACCTAAACAGAGCTTATATCATGGCACAATAGTGGTAAATATCAAGCCTTATCAGGAAACTACTAAAACCCTAACCGACCCTATAGATAAATCCAAACCATAGTGGATTTATGAAAAGATAAAACCAACCCTTAGTGGGTTTATGAAAAGATAAAACCAACCCCTAGTGGGTTTATGAAATCTAAATCCCAAAGCTAATGGGTTTTCACCTGAAATACTCTAAGACATACTCTAAACACATATAATAGAACCTAGATAGAGCTTATATCATGGCACAATTGTGGTAAATATCAGGCCTTATCAGGAAACTACAAAAACCTAACCGACTCTATAGATAAATCCAACCCCTAGTGGGTTTCTGAAAAGATAAATCCAACCCTTAGTGTGTTATTAAAAGATAAAACCAACCCCTAATGGGTTTATGAAATCTAAATCCTAAAACTAATGGGTTTTCACCCGAAATACTCTAAGACATACTCTAAACACATATAATAAAACCTAAATAGAGCTTATATCATGGCACAATGGTGGTAAATATCAGGCTTTATCAGGAAACTACAAAAACCCTAACTGACTCTATAGATAAATCCAACCCCTAGTGGGTTTATTAAAAAAGATAAAACCAAGCCTTAGTGGGTTTATGAAAAGAAAAAACCAACCCCTAGTGGGTTTATGAAATCTAAACCCTAAAGCTAATGAGGTTTCACCCGAAATACTCTAAGACATACTCTAAACACATATAATAAAACCTAAATAGAGCTTATATCATGGCACAATAGTGTTAGATATCAGGCCTTATCAGGAAACTGCAAAAACTTTAACCGACTCTATAGATAAATCCAACCCCTAGTGGGTTTATGAAAAGATAAAACCAACCCTTAGTGGGTTTTTGAAAAGATAAAACCAACCCCTAGTGGTTTTATGAAATCTAAATCCTAATGCTAATGGGTTTTCACCCGAAATACTCTAAGACATACTCTAAACGCATATAATGGAACCTATGTAGAGCTTATATCATGGCACAATAGTGGTAAATATCAGGCCTTATTAGGAAACTACAAACCCTAACCGACTCTATAGATAAATCCAACCCCTAGTGGGTTTATGAAAATATAAAATCAACATTTAGTGGGTCTATGAAAAGATAAAACCAACCCCTAGTGGGTTTATGAAATCTAAATCCTAAAGCTAATGGGTTTTCATCCGAAATACTCTAATTCATACTCTAAACACATATAATAAAACCTAAATAGAGCTTATATCATGGCACAATAGTGGTAAATATCAGGCCTTATCAGGAAACTACAAAAACCCTAACCGACTCTATAGATAAATCCAACCCCTAGTGGGTTTATGAAAAGGATAAAACCAACCCTTAGTGAGTTGATGAAAAGATAAAACCAACCACTAGTGAGTTTATGAAATCTAAATCCTAAACAAATGGGTTATCACACGAAATACTCTAAGACATACTCTAAACACATATAATAGAACCTAAATAGAGCTTATATCATGGCACAATTGTGGTAAATATCAGGCCTCATGAGGAAACTACAAAAACCCTAACCGATTCTATAGATAAATCCAACCCCTAGTGGGTTTATGAAAAAGATAAAACCAAGCCATAGTGGGTTTATGAAAAGATAAAACCAATCACTAGTGGGTTTATGATAAGATAAAACCAACCCTTAATGGGTTTATGAAATCTGAATCCTAAAGCTAATGCGTTTTCACCCGAAATACTCTAAAACATACTCTAAACACATATAATAGAACCTAAATAGAGCTTATATCATGGACAATAGTGGTAAATATCAGGCCTTATCTGGAAATTATTAAAACCCTAACCGACTCGGTAGATAAATCCAACCCCTAGTGGGTTTATGAAAAGATAAAACCAACCCTTAGTGGGTATGAAAAGACAAAACAAACCCCTAGTTGTTTTATGAAATCTAAATCCTAAAACAAATGGGTTATCACCCGAAATACTCTGAGACATACTCTAAACACATATAATATAACCTAAATAGAGCTTATATCATGGCACAATAGTGGTAAATATCAGGCCTTATCAGGAAACTACAAAAACCCTAACCGACTCTATAGATAAATCCAACCCCTAGTGGGTTTATGAAAAGATAAAACCAACCCTTAGTGGGTTTATGAAAAGATAAAACCAACCCCTAGTGGGTTTATGAAATCTAAATCCTAAAGCTAATGGGTTTTCACCCGAAATACTCTAAGACATACTCTAAACACATATAATAGAACCTAAATAGAGCTTATATCATGGCACAATAGTGGTAAATATCAGGCCTTATCAGGAAACTACAAAAACCTAACCGACTCTATAGATAAATCCAACCCCTAGTGGGTTTCTAAAAAGATAAAACCAACCCTTAGTGGGTTTATGAAAAGATAAAACCAACCCCTAGAGGGTTTATGAAATCTAAATCCTAAAACTAATGGGTTTTCACCCGAAATACTCTAAGACATACTCTAAACACATATAATAAAACCTAAATAGAGCTTATATCATGGCATAATAGTGGTAAATATCAGGCCTTATCAGGAAACTACAAAAACCCTAACCGACTCTATAGATAAATCCAACCCCTAGTGGGTTTATGAAAAAGATAAAACCAACCCTCAGTGGGTTTATGAAAAGATAAAACCAACTCCTAGTGGGTTTATGAAATCTAAATCCTAAAGCTAATGGGTTTTCACCTGAAATACTCTAAGATATACTCTAAACACATATAATAGAAACTAAATAGAACTTATATCATGGCACAATAGTGGTAAATATCAGGCCTTATCAGGAAACTAAAAAAACCCTAACCGACTCTATAGATAAATCTAACCCTTAGTGGATTTATGAAAAGATAAAACCAACCCTTAGTGGGTTTATAAAATGATATAACCAACCCCTAATGGGTTTTAAAAACCTAAATTCTAAAGCTAATGGGTTTTCACCCGAAATACTCTAAGACATACTCTAAACACATATAATAGAACCTAAATAGAGCTTATATCATGGCAAAATAGTGGTAAAGATCAGACCTTATCAAGAAACTACAAAAACCCTAACCGACTCTATAGATAAATCCAACCCCTAGTGGGTTTATGAAAAGATAAAACCAACCTTTAGTGGGGATATGAAAAGATAAAACCAGCCCCTAGTGGGTTTATGAAATCTAAATCCTAAAGCTAATGGGTTTTAACCTGAAATACTCAAAGACATACTCTAAACACATATAATAGAACCTAAATAGAGCTTATATCATGGCACAATTGTGGTAAATATCAGGCCTCATGAGGAAACTACAAAAACCCTAACCGACTCTATTGATAAATCCAACCCCTAGTGGGTTTATGAAAAAGATAAAACCAAGCCAATGTGGGTTTATGAAAAGATAAAACCAACTCCTAGTGGGTTTATGAAATCTAAATCCTAAAACAAATGGGTTATCACCCAAAATACTCTAAGACATACTCTAAACACATATAATAGAACCTAAATAGAGCTTATATCGTGGCACAATTGTGGTAAATATCAGGCCTTATCAGGAAACTACAAAATCCTAACCGACTCTATAGATAAATCCAACCCCTAGTGGGTTTCTGAAAAGATAAATCCAACCCTTAGTGTGTTTATTAAAAGATAAAATCAATCCCTAATGGGTTTATGAAATCTAAATCCTAAAACTAATGGGTTTTCACCCGAAATACTCTAAGACATACTCTAAACACATATAATAAAACCTAAATAGAGCTTATATCATGGCACAATAGTGGTAAATATCAGGCTTTATCAGGAAACTACAAAAACCCTAACTGACTCTATAGATAAATCCAACACTTATTGGGTTTATTAAAAAAGATAAAACCAAGCCTTAGTGGGTTTATGAAAAGAAAAAACCAACCCCTAGTGGGTTTATGAAATCTAAACCCTAAAGCTAATGAGGTTTCACCCGAAATAATCTAAGACATACTCTAAACACATATAATAAAACCTAAATAGAGCTTATATCATGGCACAATAGTGTTAGATATCAGGCCTTATCAGGAAACTGCCAAAACTTTAACCGACTCTATAGATAAATCCAACCCCTAGTGGGTTTATGAAAAGATAAAACCAACCCTTAGTGGGTTTTTGAAAAGATAAAACCAACCCCTAATGGTTTTATGAAATCTAAATCCTAATGCTAATGGGTTTTCACCCGAAATACTCTAAGACATACTCTAAACGCATATAATGGAACCTATGTAGAGCTTATATCATGGCACAATAGTGGTAAATATCAGGCCTTATTAGGAAACTACAAACCCCTAAGTAACTCTATAGATAAATCCAACCCCTAGTGGGTTTATGAAAATATAAAATCAACATTTAGTGGGTCTATGAAAAGATAAAACCAACCCCTAGTGGGTTTATGAAATCTAAATCCTAAAGGTAATATGTTTTCATCCGAAATACTCTAATTCATACTCTAAACACATATAATAAAACCTAAATAGAGCTTATATCATGGCACAATAGTGGTAAATATCAAGCCTTATCAGGAAACTACTAAAACCCTAACCGACTCTATAGATAAATCCAACCCCTAGTGGGTTTATGAAAAGGATAAAACCAACCCTTAGTGAGTTGATGAAAAGATAAAACCAACCACTAGTGAGTTTATGAAATCTAAATCCTAAAACAAATGGGTTATCACCCGAAATACTCTAAGACATACTCTAAACACATATAATAGAACCTAAATAGAGCTTATATCATGGCACAATTGTGGTAAATATCAGGCCTCATGAGGAAACTACAAAAACCCTAACCGATTCTATAGATAAATCCAACCCCTAGTGGGTTTATGAAAAAGATAAAACCAAGCCATAGTGGGTTTATGAAAAGATAAAACCAATCCCTAGTGGGTTTATGATAAGATAAAACCAACCCTTAATGGGTTTATGAAATCTGAATCCTAAAGCTAATGCGTTTTCACCCGAAATACTCTAAAACATACTCTAAACACATATAATAGAACCTAAATAGAGCTTATATCATGGACAATAGTGGTAAATATCAGGCCTTATCTGGAAATTATTAAAACCCTAACCGACTCTATAGATAAATCCAACCCCTAGTGGGTTTATGAAAAGATAAAACCAACCCTTAGTGGGTATGAAAAGACAAAACAAACCCCTAGTTATTTTATGAAATCTAAATCCTAAAACAAATGGGTTATCACCCGAAATACTCTGAGACATACTCTAAACACATATAATAGAACCTAAATAGAGCTTATATCATGGCCCAATAGTGGTAAATATTAGGCCTTATGAGGAAACTACAAAAACTTTAACCGACTGTGTCGATAAATCCAACCCCTAGTAGGTTTATGAAAAGATAAAACCAACCCCTAGTGGGTTTATGAAATCTAAATCCCAAAGTTAATGGGTTTTCACCTGAAATACTCTAAGACATACTCTAAACACATATAATAAAACCTAAATAGAACTTATATCATGGCACAATAGTGGTAAATATCAGGCTTTATCAGGAAACTACAAAAACCCTAACTGACTCTATAGATAAATCCAACACCTAGTGGGTTTATTAAAAAAGATAAAACCAAGCCTTAGTGGGTTTATGAAAAGAAAAAACCAACCCCTAGTGGGTTTATGAAATCTAAACCCTAAAGCTAATGAGGTTTCACCCGAAATACTCTAAGACATACTCTAAACACATATAATAAAACCTATATAGAGCTTATATCATGGCACAATAGTGTTAGATATCAGGCCTTATCAGGAAACTGCAAAAACTTTAACCGACTCTATAGATAAATCAAACCCCTAGTGGGTTTATGAAAAGATAAAACCAACCCTTAGTGGATTTTTGAAAAGATAAAACCAACCCCTAGTGGTTTTATGAAATCTAAATCCTAATGCTAATGGGTTTTCACCCAAAATACTCTAAGACATACTCTAAACGCATATAATGGAACCTATGTAGAGCTTATATCATGGCACAATAGTGGTAAATATCAGGCCTTATTAGGAAACTACAAAACCCTAACCGACTCTATAGATAAATCCAACCCCTAGTGGGTTTATGAAAATATAAAATCAACATTTAGTGGGTCTATGAAAAGATAAAACCAACCCCTAGTGGGTTTATGAAATCTAAATCCTAAAGCTAATGGGTTTTCATCCAAAATACTCTAATTCATACTCTAAACACATATAATAAAACCTAAATAGAGCTTATATCATGGCACAATAGTGGTAAATATCAGGTCTTATCAGGAAACTACAAAAACCCTAACCGACTCTATAGATAAATCCAACCCCTAGTGGGTTTATGAAAAGGATAAAACCAACCCTTAGTGAGTTGATGAAAAGATAAAACCAACCACTAGTGAGTTTATGAAATCTAAATCCTAAAACAAATGGGTTATCACCCGAAATACTCTAAGACATACTCTAAACACATATAATAGAACCTAAATAGAGCTTATATCATGGCACAATAGTGGTAAATATCAGGCCTTATCAGGAAACTACAAAAACCCTAACCGACTCTATAGATAAATCCAACCCCTAGTGGGTTTATGAAAAGATAAAACCAACCTTAGTGGGTTTATGAAAAGATAAAACCAACCCCTAGTGGGTTTATGAAATCTAAATCCTAAAGCTAATGGGTTTTCACCCGAAATACTCTAAGACATACTCTAAACACATATAATAAACCTAAATAGAGCTTATATCATGGCACAATAGTGGTAAATATCAGGCCTTATCAGGAAACTACAAAAACCCTAACCGACTCTATAGATAAATCCAACCCCTAGTGGGTTTATGAAAAGATAAAACCAACCCTTAGTGGGTTTATGAAAAGATAAACCAACCCCTAGTGGGTTTATGAAATCTAAATCCTAAAGCTAATGGGTTTTCACCCGAAATACTCTAAGACATACTCTAAACACATATAATAGAACCTAAATAGAGCTTATATCATGGCACAATAGTGGTAAATATCAGGCCTTATCAGGAAACTACAAAAACCTAACCGACTCTATAGATAAATCCAACCCCTAGTGGGTTTCTGAAAAGATAAATCCAACCCTTAGTGTGTTTATTAAAAGATAAAACCAACCCCTAATGGGTTTATGAAATCTAAATCCTAAAACTAATGGGTTTTCACCCGAAATACTCTAAGACATACTCTAAACACATATAATAAAACCTAAATAGAGCTTATATCATGGCACAATAGTGGTAAATATCAGGCTTTATCAGGAAACTACAAAAACCCTAACTGACTCTATAGATAAATCCAACCCCTAGTGGGTTTATTAAAAAGATAAAACCAAGCCTTAGTGGGTTTATGAAAAAAAAAACCAACCCCTAGTGGGTTTATGAAATCTAAACCCTAAAGCTAATGAGGTTTCACCCGAAATACTCTAAGACATACTCTAAACACATATAATAAAACCTAAATAGAGCTTATATCATGGCACAATAGTGTTAGATATCAGGCCTTATCAGGAAACTGCAAAAACTTTAACCGACTCTATAGATAAATCAAACCCCTAGTGGGTTTATGAAAAGATAAAACCAACCCTTAGTGGATTTTTGAAAAGATAAAACCAACCCCTAGTGGTTTTATGAAATCTAAATCCTAATGCTAATGGGTTTTCACCCAAAATACTCTAAGACATACTCTAAACGCATATAATGGAACCTATGTAGAGCTTATATCATGGCACAATAGTGGTAAATATCAGGCCTTATTAGGAAACTACAAAACCCTAACCGACTCTATAGATAAATCCAACCCCTAGTGGGTTTCTGAAAAGATAAATCCAACCTTAGTGGGTCTATGAAAAGATAAAACCAACCCCTAGTGGGTTTATGAAATCTAAATCCTAAACTAATGGGTTTTCACCGAAATACTCTAAGACATACTCTAAACACATATAATAAAACCTAAATAGAGCTTATATCATGGCACAATAGTGGTAAATATCAGGTCTTATCAGGAAACTACAAAAACCCTAACCGACTCTATAGATAAATCCAACCCCTAGTGGGTTTATGAAAAGGATAAAACCAACCCTTAGTGAGTTGATGAAAAGATAAAACCAACCACTAGTGAGTTTATGAAATCTAAATCCTAAAACAAATGGGTTATCACCCGAAATACCCTAAGACATACTCTAAACACATATAATAGAACCTAAATAGAGCTTATATCATGGCACAATTGTGGTAAATATCAGGCCTCATGAGGAAACTACAAAAACCCTAACCGATTCTATAGAGAAATCCAACCCCTTGTGGGTTTATGAAAAAGATAAAACCAAGCCATAGTGGGTTTATGAAAAGATAAAACCAATCACTAGTGGGTTTATGATAAGATAAAACCAACCCTTAATGGGTTTATGAAATCTGAATCCTAAAGCTAATGCGTTTTCACCCGAAATACTCTAAAACATACTCTAAACACATATAATAGAACCGAAATAGAGCTTATATCATGGACAATAGTGGTAAATATCAGGCCTTATCTGGAAATTATTAAAACCCTAACCGACTCTATAGATAAATCCAACCCCTAGTGGGTTTATGAAAAGATAAAACCAACCCTTAGTGGGTATGAAAAGACAAAACAAACCCCTAGTTGTTTTATGAAATCTAAATCCTAAAACAAATGGGTTATCACCCGAAATACTCTGAGACATACTCTAAACACATATAATAGAACCTAAATAGAGCTTATATCATGGCCCAATAGTGGTAAATATTAGGCCTTATGAGGAAACTACAAAAACTTTAACCGACTGTATCGATAAATCCAACCCCTAGTAGGTTTATGAAAAGATAAAACCAACCCCTAGTGGGTTTATGAAATCTAAATCCTAAAGCTAATGGGTTTTCACCCGAAATATTCTAAGACATACTCTAAACATATATAATAAAACCTAAATAGAGCTTATTTCATGGCACAATAGTGGTAAATATCAGGACTTATAACCCTAACCAGCTCTATAGATAAATCCAACCCCTAGTGGGTTTATGAAAAAGATAAAACCAACCCTTAGTGGGTTTTGAAAAGATAAAACCAACCCCTAGTGGGATTATGAAATCTAAATCCTAAAACTAATGGGTTTTCACCCGAAATACTCTAAGACATACTCTAAACACATATAATAAAACCTAAATAGAGCTTATATCATGGCACAATAGTGGTAAATATCAGGCCTTATCAGGAAACTACAAAAACCCTAACCGACTCTATAGATAAATCAACCCCTAGTGGGTTTATGAAAAGGATAAAACCAACCCTTAGTGAGTTGATGAAAAGATAAAACCAACCACTAGTGAGTTTATGAAATCTAAATCCTAAACAAATGGGTTATCACCCGAAATACTCTAAGACATACTCTAAACACATATAATAGAACCTAAATAGAGCTTATATCATGGCACAATTGTGGTAAATATCAGGCCTCATGAGGAAACTACAAAAACCCTAACCGACTCTATAGATAAATCCAACCCCTAGTGGGTTTATGAAAAGATAAAATCAACCCTTAGTGGGTTTATGAAAAGATAAAACCAACCCCTAGTGGGTTTATGAAATCTAAATCCTAAAGCTAATGGGTTTTCACCGAAATACTCTAAGACATACTCTAAACACATATAATAAAACCTAAATAGAGCTTATATCATGGCACAATAGTGGTAAATATCAGGCTTTATCAGGAAACTACAAAAACCCTAACCTGACTCTATAGATAAATCCAACCCCTAGTGGGTTTATGAAAAGATAAAACCAACCCTTAGTGGGTTTATGAAAAGATAAAACCAACCCCTAGTGGGTTTATGAAATCTAAATCCTAAAACTAATGGGTTTCACCCGAAATACTCTAAGACATACTCTAAACACATATAATAGAACCTAAATAGAGCTTATATCATGGCACAATTGTGGTAAATATCAGGGCCTCATGAGGAAACTACAAAAACCCTAAACGACTCTATAGATAAATCCAACCCCTAGTGGGTTTCTGAAAAGATAAATCCAACCTTAGTGTGTTTATTAAAAGAATAAATCAACCCCTAATGGGTTTATGAAATCTAAATCTAAAACTAATGGGTTTTCACCTGAAATACTCTAAGACATACTCTAAACACATATAATAAAATCTAAATAGAGCTTATATCATGGCACAATAGTGGTAAATATCAGGCTTATCAGGAAACTACAAAACCCTAACTGACTCTATAGATAAATCCAACCCCTAGTGGGTTTATTAAAAAGATAAAACCAACCTTAGTGGGTTTATGAAAGAAAAACCAACCCCTAGTGGGTTTATGAAATCTAAACCCTAAAGCTAATGAGGTTTCACCCGAAATACTCTAAGACATACTCTAAACACATATAATAAACCTAAATAGAGCTTATATCATGGCACGATAGTGTTAGATATCAGGCCTTATCAGGAAACTACAAAAACTTTAACCGACTCTATAGATAAATCCAACCCCTAGTGGGTTTATGAAAAGATAAAACCAACCCTTAGTGGTTTTATGAAATCTAAATCCTAATGCTAATGGGTTTTCACCCGAAATACTCTAAGACATACTCTAAACACATATAATATAACCTAAATAGAGCTTATATCATGGCACAATATTGGTAAATATCAGGCCCTATCAGGAAACTACAAAAACCCTAACAGACTCTATAGATAAGTCCAACCCCTAGTGGGTTTATAAAAAGATAAAACCAACCCTTAGTGGGTTTAAGAAAAGATAAAACCAACCCCTAGTGGTTTTATAAAATCTAAATCATAAAGCTAATGGCTTTTCACCCAAAATACTCTAAGACATACTCTAAACACATATAATAGAACCTAAATAGAGTTTTATCATGACACATTAGTGGTAAATATCAGGCCTTATCAGGAAAATACAAAAATTCTAACCGACTCTATAGAAAAATCCAACCCCTAGTGGGTTTCTAAAAAGATAAAACCAACCCTTAGTGGGTTTATGAAAAGATAAAACCAACCCCTAGAGGGTTTATGAAATCTAAATCCTAAAGCTAATGGGTTTTCACCTGAAATACTCTAAGACATACTCTAAACACATATAATAGAAACTAAATAGAACTTATATCATGGCACAATAGTGGTAAATATCAGGCCTTATTATGAAACTAAAAAAACCCTAAGCGACTCTATAGATAAATCTAACCCTTAGTGGATTTATGAAAAGATAAAACCAACCCTTAGTGGGTTTATAAAATGATATAACCAACCCCTAATGGGTTTTAAAAATCTAAATTCTAAAGCTAATGGGTTTTCACCCGAAATACTCTAAGACATACTCTAAACACATATAATAGAACCTAAATAGAGCTTATATCATGACAAAATAGTGGTAAAGATCAGAACTTATCAAGAAACTACAAAAACCCTAACCGACTCTTTAGATAAATCCAACCCCTCGTGGGTTTCTAAAAAGATAAAACCAACCCTTAGTGGGTTTATGAAAAGATAAAACCAAGCCCTACTGGGTTTATGAAATATAAATTCTAAAACTAATGGGTTTTCACCCGAAAAACTCTAAGACATACTCTAAACACATATAATAAAACCTAAATAGAGCTTATATCAGGCACACTATTGGTAAATATCAGGCCTTATCAGGAAACTACAAAAACCCTAACCGACCCTATAGATAAATCCAACCCCTAGTGGGTTTGAGAAAAGATAAAACCACACCTTAGTGGGTTTATGAAAATATAAAACCAACCACTAGTGAGTTTATGAAATCTAAATACTAAAACAAATGGGTTTTAACCCGAAATACTCTAAGACATACTCTAAACACATATAATTGAACCTAAATAGAGCTTATATCATGGCACCATAGTGGTAAATATCAGGCCTTATCAGGAAACTAAAAAAAACCTAACCGACTCTTTAGATTAATCCAACCCCTAGTGGGTTTATGAAAAGATAAAACCAACCCTTAGTGGTTTTTGAAAAGATATAACCAACCCCTCGTGGGTTTATAAAAGCTAAATTCTAAAGCTAATGGGTTTTCACCCGAAATACTCTAAGACATACTCTAAAAACAGATAAAAGAACCTAAATAAAGCTTATATCATGACACAATAGTGGTAAATATCAGGCCTTATCAGGAAACTACAAAAAACCTAACCGACTCTATAGATAAACCCAACCCGTAGTGGGTTTATGAAAAGATAAAACCAACCTTTAGTGGGTTTATGAAAAGATAAAAGCAACCCCTAGTGGGTTTATGAAATCTAAATCTTTAAGCTAATGGTTTTTCACCCGAAATACACTAAGATATACTCTAAACACATATAATAGAACCTAAATAGAGCTTATATTATGGCACAATAGTGGTAAATATCAGGACTTATCAGGAAAATACAAAAACCCTAACCGACTCTATAGATAAATCCAACCCCTAGTGGGTTTAGGAAAAGATAAAACCAACCCTTAGTTGTTTTATGAAAAGATAAAACCAACCCTTAGTGGTTTTATGAAAAGATAAAACCAACCACTAGTGGGTTTATGAAATCTAAATCCTAAAACAAATGGGTTATCACCCGAAATACTCTAAGACATACTCTAAACACATATAATAGAACCTAAATAGAGCTTATATCATGGCACAATGGTGGTAAATATCAGGCCTTATGAGGAAACTACAGAAACCTTAACCGACTCTATAGATAAATCCAATCCCTAGTGGATTTATGAAAAGATAAAACCAACCCATAGTGGATTTATGAAAAGATAAAACCAACCCCTAGTGGGTTTATGAAATCTAAATCCTAAAGCTAACGGGTTTTAACCCGAAATACTCTAAGACATACTCTAAACACATATAATAGAACCTAAATAGAGCTTATATCATGGCACAATAGTGGTAAATATCAGGCCTTATCAGGAAATTACAAAAAACCTAACCGACTCTTTAGATAAATCCAACCCCTAGTGGGTTTATGAAAAGATAAAACCAAACCTTAGTAGGTTTATGAAAAGATAAAACAACCCCTAGTGGGTTTATGAAATCTAAATCCTAAAGCTAATGGGTTTTCACCTGAAATACTCTACGACATACTCTAAACAAATATAATAAAAACAAAATAGAGCTTATATCATGGCACAATAGTGGTAAATATCAGGGCTTATAAGGAAACTACAAAAACCCTAACCGACTCTATAGATAAATCCAACCCCTAGTGGGTTAATGAAAAGATAAAACCAACCCTTAGTGGGTTTATGACTAGATAAAACCAACCCCTAGTGGGTTAATGAAAAGATAAAACCAACCCCTAGTGGGTTTATGAAATCTAAATTCTAAAGCTAATGGGTTTTCACCCGAAATACTCTAAGACATACTCTAAACACATATAATAGAACCCAAATAGCGCTTATATCATGACACAATAGTGGTAAATATCATGCCTTATCAGGAAACTACAAAAATTCTAACCGACTCTATAGATAAATCCAACATCTAGTGGATTTCTGAAAATATAAAACCAACCCCTAGTGGGTTTATGAAAAGATATAACCAACCCATAGTTGGTTTATGAAATCTAAATTCTAAAGCTAATGGGTTTTCACCCGAAATACTCTAAGACATACTCTAAACACAGATAATAGAACCTAAATAGAGCTTATATCATGGAACAATAATGGTAAATATCAGGCCTTATCAGGAAACTACAGAAACCCTAACCGACTCTAAAGATAATTCCAACCCCTATTGGGTTTATGAAAAGATAAAACCAACCTTTAGTGGGTTTATGAAAAGATAAAACCAACCCCTAATGGGTTTATGAAATCTAAATCTTAAAGCTAATGAGTTTTCACCCGAAATACTCTAAGACATACTCTAAACACATATAATTGAACCTAAATAGAGCTTATATTATGGCACAGTAGTGGTAACCATCAGGCCTTATCAGGAAAATACATAAACCCTAACCGACTCTATAGATAAATTCAACCCCTAGTGGGTTTATGAAAAAATAAAACCAACCCTTAGTGGGTTTATGAAAAGATAAAACCAACCACTAGTGAGTTTATCAAATCTAAATCCTAAAACAAATGGGTTATCACCCGAAATACTCTAAGACATACTCTAAACACATATAATAGAACCTAAATAGAGCTTATATGATGGCACAATAATGGTAAATATCAGGCCTTATAAGGAAACTACAAAAACCCTAAATGACTCTATAGATAAATCCAACCCCTAGCGGGTTTATGAAAAGATAAAACCAACCTTTAGTGGGTTTATGAAAAGATAAAACCAACCCCTAGTGGTTTTATGAATTCTAAATCATAAATCTGATGCGTTTTCACTCGAAATACTCTAAGACATACTCTAAACACATATAATTGAACCTAAATAGAGCTTATATTATGGCACAGTAGTGGTAACCATCAGGCCTTATCAGGAAAATACATAAACCATAACCGACTCTATAGATAAATTCAACCCCTAGTGGGTTTATGAAAAAATAAAACCAACCCTTAGTGGGTTTATGAAAAGATAAAACCAACCACTAGTGAGTTTATCAAATCTAAATCCTAAAACAAATGGGTTATCACCCGAAATACTCTAAGACATACTCTAAACACATATAATAGAACCTAAATAGAGCTTATATGATGGCACAATAATGGTAAATATCAGGCCTTATAAGGAAACTACAAAAACCCTAAATGACTCTATAGATAAATCCAACCCCTAGCGGGTTTATGAAAAGATAAAACCAACCTTTAGTGGGCTTATGAAAAGATAAAACCAACCCCTAGTGGTTTTATGAATTCTAAATCATAAATCTGATGGGTTTTCACCCGAAATACTCTATGACATACTCTAAACACATATAATAGAACCTAAATAGAGCTTTTATCATGGCACAATAGTGGTAAATATCAGGCCTTATCAGGAAAGTAAAAAAATCCTAACCGACTCTATGGATAAATCCAACCCCTTGTGGGTTTCTGAAAAGATAAAACCAACCCTTTGTGGGTTTATGAAAAGATAAAACCAACCCCTAATGGGTTTATGAAATCTAAATCCGAAAACTAATGGGTTTTAACCCGGAATACTCTAAGACATACTCTAAACACATATAATAATACCTAAATAGAGCTTATATCATGGCACAATAGTTGTAAATATCAGGCCTTATCAGGAACCTACAAAAACCCTAACCGACTCTATAGATAAATCCAACCCCTAGTGGGTTTATGAAAACATAAAACCAACCCTTAGTGGGTTTATGAAAAGATAAAACCAACCCCTAGTGGTTTTATGAAATCTAAATCCTAAAGCTAATGGGTTCTCACCCGAAAAACTCCAAGACATACTCTAAACATATATAATAGAACGTAAATAGAGCTTATATCATGGCACAATAGTGGTAAATATCAGGCCTTATCAGGAAACTACTAAAACCCTAACTGACTCTATAGATAAATCCAACCCCTAGTGGGTTTATGAAAAGATAAAACCAACCCTTAGTGGGTTTAAGAAAAGATAAAACCAACCCCTAGTGGTTTTATGAAATCTAAATCCTAAAGCTAATGGGTTTCCACCCGAAATACTCTAAGACATACTCTAAACACATATAATAGAACCTAAATAGAGTTTTATCATGGCACAATAGTTGTAAATATCAGGCCTTATCAGGAAAATACAAAAATCCTAACCGACTCTATAGATAAATCCAACCCCTATTGGGTTTCTGAAAAGATAAAACCAACCCTTAGTGGGTTTATGAAAAGATAAAACCAACCCCTAGTGGGTTTATGAAATCTAAATCCTAAAACTATTGGATTTTCACCCGAAATACTCTAAGACGTACTCTAAACACATATAATAAAACCTAAATAGAGCTTATATCATGGCACAATAGTGGTAAATATCAGGCGTTATCAGGAAACTACAAAAACCCTAACCGACTCTATAGATAAATCTAACCCGTAGTGGGTTTATGAAAAAGATAAAACCAACCCTCAGTGGATTTATGAAAAGATAAAACCAACCCCTTGTGGATTTATGAAATCTAAATCCTAAAGCTAATGGGTTTTCAACCGAAATACTCTAAGACATACTACAAACCCATATAATAGAACCTAAATAGAACTTATATAATGGCACAATAGTGGTAAATATCAGGCCTTAGCAGGAAACAAAAAATACTCTAACCGACTCTATAGATAAATCCAACCCCTAGTGGGTTTATGAAAAGATGAAACCAACCCTTAGTGGGTTTATGAAAAGATAAAACCAACCACTAGTGGATTTATGAAATCTAAATCCTAAAGCTAATGGGTTTTCACCTGAAATACTCTAAGACATACTCTAAACACATATAATAGAATCTAAATAGAGCTTATATCATGGCACAATAGTGGTAAATATCAGGCCTTATAAGAAAACTACTAAAACCCTAACCGACTCTATAGATAAATCCAACCCCTAGTGGGTTTATGAAAAGATAAAACCAAGCCTTAGTGGGTTTAAGAAAAGATAAAACCAACCCCTAGTGGTTTTATGAAATCTAAATCATAAAGCTAATGGGTTTCCACCCGAAATATTCTAAGACATACTCTAAACACATATAATAGAACTTAAATAGAGTTTTATCATGGCACAATAGTGGTAAATATCAAGCCTTATAAGGAAAATACAAAAATCCTAACCGACTCTATAGATAAATTCAACCCCTAGTGTGTTTCTGAAAAGATAAAACCAACCCTTAGTGTGTTTATGAAAAGATAAAACCAACCCTTAGTGGGTTTATGAAATCTAAATCCTAAAACTAATGGATTTTCACCCGAAATACTCTAAGACATACTCTAAACATATGTAATAAAACCTAAATAGAGCGTATATCATGGCATAATAGTGGTAAATATCAGGCCTTATCAGGAAATTACAAAAACACTAACCAACTCTATAGATAAATCCAACCCCTTGTGGGTTTCTGAAAAGATAAAACCAACCCTTAGTGGGTTTATGAAAAGATAAAACCAACCCCTAGTGGGTTTATGAAATATAAATCCTAAAACTAATGGATTTTCACCCGAAATACTCTAAGGCATACTCTAAACACGTGTAATAAAACCTAAATAGAGCTTATACCATGGCACAATAGTGGTAAATATCAGGACTTATCAGGAAACAAAAAATACTCTAACCGACTCTATAGATAAATCCAACCCCTAGTGGGTTTATGAAAAGATAAAACCAACCCTCAGTGGGTTTATGAAAAGATAAAACCAACCCCGAGTGGATTTATGAAATCTAAATCCTAAAGCTAATGGGTTTTCACCCGAAATACTCTAAGACATACTCTAAACACATATAAAAAAACCTAAATAGAGCTTATATCATGGCACAATAGTTGTAATTATCAGGCCTTATCAGGAAACTACAAAAACCCTAACCGAATCTATAGATAAATCCAACCCCTAGTGGGTTGATGAAAAGATAAAACCAAACCTTAGTGGGTTAATGAAAAGATAAAAACAACCCCTAGTGGTTTTATGAAATCTAAATCCTAAAGCTAATGGGTTTTCACCCGAAAAACTCTAAGACATACTCTAAACACATATAATATAACCTAAATAGAGCTTATATCATGGCACAATAGTGGTAAATATCAGGCCTTATAAGGAAACTACTAAAACCCTAACCGACTCTATAGATAAATCCAACCCCTAGTGGGTTTATGAAAATATAAAACCAAGCCTTAGTGGGTTTAAGAAAAGATAAAACCAACCCCTAGTGGTTTTATGAAATCTAAATCATAAAGCTAATGGGTTTCCACCCGAAATACTCTAAGACATACTCTAAACACATATAATAGAACTTAAATAGAGTTTTAGCATGGCACAATAGTGGTAAATATCAGGCCTTATAAGGAAAATACAAAAATCCTAACCGACTCTATAGATAAATCCAACCCCTAGTGTGTTTCTGAAAAGATAAAACTAACCCTTAGTGTGTTTATAAAAAGATAAAACCAACCCCTAGTGGGTTTATGAAATCTAAATCATAAAACTAATGGATTTTCACCTGAAATACTCTAAGTCATACTCTAAACATATGTAATAAAACCTAAGTAGAGCTTATATCATGGCACAATAGTGGTAAATATCAGGCCTTATCAGGAAACTACAAAAACACTAACCGACTCAATAGATAAATCCAACCCCTAGTTTCTGAAAAGATAAAACCAACCCTTAGTGGGTTTATGAAAAGATAAAACCAACCCCTAGTGGGTTTATGAATATAAATCCTAAAACTAATGGATTTTCACCCGAAATACTCGTCATACTCTAAACACATGTAATAAAACCTAAATAGAGCTTATATCATGGCACAATAGTGGTAAATATCAGGCCTTATCAGGAAACTACCAAAACACTATCCGACTCTATAGATAAATCCAACCCCTAGGGGGTTTATGAAAAAGATTAAACCAATCCTCAGTGGGTTTATGAAAAGATAAAACCAACCCTTAGTGGATTTATGAAATCTAAATCGTAAAGCTAATGGGTTTTCTCCCGAAATACTCTAAGACATACACTAAACACATATAATAGAACCTAAATAGAAATTATATCATGGCACAATAGTGGTAAGTATCAGGTCTTATCAGGAAACAAAAAAAAACTCTAACCGACTCTATAGATAAATCCAACCCCTAGTGGATTTATGAAAAGATTAAACCAACCCTTAGTGGGTTTATAAAAAGATATAAACAATCTCTAGTGGGTTTATGAAATCTAAATTCTAAAGCTAATGGGTTTTCACCTGAAATACTCAAAGACATACTCTAAAAACATATAATAGAACCTAAATAGAGCTTATATCATGGCACAGTAGTGGTAAATATCAGACCTTATCAGGAAACTACAAAAACCCTAATCGACTCTATAGATAAATCCAACTCCTATTGGGATTATGAAAAATAAAACCAACCCTTAGTGTGTTTATGAAAAGATAAAACCAACCCCTAGTGTTTTATGAAATCTAATGTAACGCCCCAACCGCCCCTACCGGCGAGTCACCCATCCCTATATCGGGCTCGTGGGCCCCACCCCTGTCCAACGGTCGGTGCGTTAATTTTTCCAAGGCTCGAAATCATTGTTTACTGACCCTTCAATCACCACCCGACCTTTTCCCGTGTTTTGGCCTCACTCGCACGGTATCGCGAATCACTTCCAGATAGGTCACCCATCCTTTCACTTCTCCAGCCCAAGCACGCTTAACTCTGGAGTTCTAAACGGATGTGTGACGGAAAAGGTAAGTCAACTTTGGTGACATAGGTTGCCAAATCAATTATCTTAAGCCTGTCCACGTATCGCAATTCGGGATGTTACAATTCACCCCCTCTCAAAGAACGCAACGCCCTCGTTGCGCCCCACGACAGGTCTCAAGACGCCTCTCGGGTCAGAACCGAGACGGCTAACCAGCTCTGATACCACTTGTAACACCCCGACCGCCCCTACCGGTGAGTCACCCACCCCTCTATCGGGCTCGTGGGCCCCACCCCTGTCCGATGGTCGTGCGTTAATTTTTCCAAGGCTCGTAATCATTGTTTACTGTCCCTGCAATCACCACATGACCTTTCCCCGTGTTTTGGCCTCAATCACACGGTATCGCGAATCACTTCCCGATAGGTCACCCATCCTTTCACTACTCCAGCATAAGCACGCTTAACCCTGGAGTTCTAAACGGATGTGTGACGGAAAAGGTAAGTCAACTTTGGTGACATAGGTAGCCAAATCAATTCTCTTAAGTTTTTTCACATATCACAACTCGGGATGTTACAATTCACCCCCTCTCAAAGAACGCGACGCCCTTGTTACGCCCCATGACAGGTCTCAAGACGCCTCTCGGGTCAGAACCGAGATGGCTAACCAGCTCTGATACCACTTGTAACGCCCCAACCGCCCTACCAGTGAGTCACCCATCCCTCTATCGGGCTCGTGGGCCCCACCCCTGTCCAACGGTCGGTGCGTTAATTTTTCCAAGGCTCGAAATCATTGTTTACTGACCCTGCAATCACCACCCGACCTTTTCCCGTGTTTTGGCCTCACTCGCACGGTATCGCGAATCACTTCCCGATAGGTCACCCATCCTTTCACTACTCCAGCCCAAGCATGCTTAACTCTGGAGTTCTAAACGGATGTGTGACGGAAAAGGTAAGTCAACTTTGGTGACATAGGTTGCCAAATCAATTATCTTAAGCCTGTCCACGTATCGCAATTCGGGATGTTACAATTCACCCCCTCTCAAAGAACGCAACGCCCTCGTTGCGCCCCACGACAGGTCTCAAGACGCCTCTCGGGTCAGAACCGAGACGGCTAACCAGCTCTGATACCACTTGTAACACCCCGACCGCCCCTACCGGTGAGTCACCCACCCCTCTATCGGGCTCGTGGGCCCCACCCTTGTCCGACGGTCGTGCGTTAATTTTTCCAAGGCTCGTAATCATTGTTTACTGTCCCTGCAATCACCACATGACCTTTCCCCGTGTTTTGGCCTCAATCACACGGTATCGCGAATCACTTCCCGATAGGTCACCCATCCTTTCACTACTCCAGCATAAGCACGCTTAACCCTGGAGTTCTAAACGGATGTGTGACGGAAAAGGTAAGTCAACTTTGGTGACATAGGTAGCCAAATCAATTCTCTTAAGTTTTTTCACATATCACAACTCGGGATGTTACAATTCACCCCCTCTCAAAGAACGCGACGCCCTTGTTACGCCCCATGACAGGTCTCAAGACGCCTCTCGGGTCAGAACCGAGATGGCTAACCAGCTCTGATACCACTTGTAACGCCCCAACCGCCCTACCAGTGAGTCACCCATCCCTCTATCGGGCTCGTGGGCCCCACCCCTGTCCAACGGTCGGTGCGTTAATTTTTCCAAGGCTCGAAATCATTGTTTACTGACCCTGCAATCACCACCCGACCTTTTCCCGTGTTTTGGCCTCACTCGCACGGTATCGCGAATCACTTCCCGATAGGTCACCCATCCTTTCACTACTCCAGCCCAAGCATGCTTAACTCTGGAGTTCTAAACGGATGTGTGACGGAAAAGGTAAGTCAACTTTGGTGACATAGGTATCCAAATCAATTATATTAAGCCTTTCCACGTATCGCAATTAGGGATGTTACATCTAAATCCTAAAGCTAATGGGTTTTCACCCGAAAAACTCCAAGACATACTCTAAACACATATAATAGAACCTAAATAGAGCTTATATCATGGCACAATAGTGGTAAATATCAGGCCTTATTAGGAAACTACAAAAACCCTAACCGAATCTATAGATAAATCCAACCCCTAGTGGGTTGATGAAAAGATAAAACCAAACCTTAGTGGGTTAATGAAAAGATAAAAACAACCCCTAGTGGTTTTATGAAATCTAAATCCTAAAGCTAATGGGTTTTCACCCGAAAAACTCTAAGACATACTCTAAACACATATAATATAACCTAAATAGAGCTTATATCATGGCACAATAGTGGTAAATATCAGGCCTTATAAGGAAACTACTAAAACCCTAACCGACTCTATAGATAAATCCAACCCCTAGTGGGTTTATGAAAATATAAAACCAAGCCTTAGTGGGTTTAAGAAAAGATAAAACCAACCCCTAGTGGTTTTATGAAATCTAAATCATAAAGCTAATGGGTTTCCACCCGAAATACTCTAAGACATACTCTAAACACAAATAATATAACTTAAATAGAGTTTTAGCATGGCACAATAGTGGTAAATATCAGGCCTTATAAGGAAAATACAAAAATCCTAACCGACTCTATAGATAAATCCAACCCCTAGTGTGTTTCTGAAAAGATAAAACCAACCCTTAGTGTGTTTATAAAAAGATAAAACCAACCCCTAGTGGGTTTATGAAATCTAAATCCTAAAACTAATGGATTTTCACCTGAAATACTCTAAGTCATACTCTAAACATATGTAATAAAACCTAAGTAGAGCTTATATCATGGCACAATAGTGGTAAATATCAGGCCTTATCAGGAAACTACAAAAACACTAACCGACTCAATAGATAAATCCAACCCCTAGTTTCTGAAAAGATAAAACCAACCCTTAGTGGGTTTATGAAAAGATAAAACCAACCCCTAGTGGGTTTATGAATATAAATCCTAAAACTAATGGATTTTCACCCGAAATACTCGTCATACTCTAAACACATGTAATAAAACCTAAATAGAGCTTATATCATGGCACAATAGTGGTAAATATCAGGCCTTATCAGGAAACTACCAAAACACTATCCGACTCTATAGATAAATCCAACCCCTAGGGGGTTTATGAAAAAGATTAAACCAATCCTCAGTGGGTTTATGAAAAGATAAAACCAACCCCTAGTGGATTTATGAAATCTAAATCGTAAAGCTAATGGGTTTTCTCCCGAAATACTCTAAGACATACACTAAACACATATAATAGAACCTAAATAGAAATTATATCATGGCACAATAGTGGTAAGTATCAGGCCTTATCAGGAAACAAAAAAAAACTCTAACCGACTCTATAGATAAATCCAACCCCTAGTGGATTTATGAAAAGATTAAACCAACCCTTAGTGGGTTTATAAAAAGATATAAACAATCCCTAGTGGGTTTATGAAATCTAAATTCTAAAGCTAATGGGTTTTCACCTGAAATACTCAAAGACATACTCTAAAAACATATAATAGAACCTAAATAGAGCTTATATCATGGCACAGTAGTGGTAAATATCAGACCTTATCAGGAAACTACAAAAACCCTAATCGACTCTATAGATAAATCCAACTCCTATTGGGATTATGAAAAATAAAACCAACCCTTAGTGTGTTTATGAAAAGATAAAACCAACCCCTAGTGGTTTTATGAAATCTAATGTAACGCCCCAACCGCCCCTACCGGCGAGTCACCCATCCCTATATCGGGCTCGTGGGCCCCACCCCTGTCCAACGGTCGGTGCGTTAATTTTTCCAAGGCTCGAAATCATTGTTTACTGACCCTTCAATCACCACCCGACCTTTTCCCGTGTTTTGGCCTCACTCGCACGGTATCGCGAATCACTTCCAGATAGGTCACCCATCCTTTCACTTCTCCAGCCCAAGCACGCTTAACTCTGGAGTTCTAAACGGATGTGTGACGGAAAAGGTAAGTCAACTTTGGTGACATAGGTTGCCAAATCAATTATCTTAAGCCTATCCACGTATCGCAATTCGGGATGTTACAATTCACCCCCTCTCAAAGAACGCAACGCCCTCGTTGCGCCCCACGACAGGTCTCAAGACGCCTCTCGGGTCAGAACCGAGACGGCTAACCAGCTCTGATACCACTTGTAACACCCCGACCGCCCCTACCGGTGAGTCACCCACCCCTCTATCGGGCTCGTGGGCCCCACCCCTGTCCGACGGTCGTGCGTTAATTTTTCCAAGGCTCGAAATCATTGTTTACTGTCCCTGCAATCACCACATGACCTTTCCCCGTGTTTTGGCCTCAATCACACGGTATCGCGAATCACTTCCCGATAGGTCACCCATCCTTTCACTACTCCAGCATAAGCACGCTTAACCCTGGAGTTCTAAACGGATGTGTGACGGAAAAGGTAAGTCAACTTTGGTGACATAGGTAGCCAAATCAATTCTCTTAAGTTTTTTCACATATCACAACTCGGGATGTTACAATTCACCCCCTCTCAAAGAACGCGACGCCCTTGTTGCGCCCCATGACAGGTCTCAAGACGCCTCTCGGGTCAGAACCGAGATGGCTAACCAGCTCTGATACCACTTGTAACGCCCCAACCGCCCCTACCAGTGAGTCACCCATCCCTCTATCGGGCTCGTGGGCCCCACCCCTGTCCAACGGTCGGTGCGTTAATTTTTCCAAGGCTCGAAATCATTGTTTACTGACCCTGCAATCACCACCCGACCTTTTCCCGTGTTTTGGCCTCACTCGCACGGTATCGCGAATCACTTCCCGATAGGTCACCCATCCTTTCACTACTCCAGCCCAAGCATGCTTAACTCTGGAGTTCTAAACGGATGTGTGACGGAAAAGGTAAGTCAACTTTGGTGACATAGGTATCCAAATCAATTATCTTAAGCCTTTCCACGTATCGCAATTAGGGATGTTACATCTAAATCCTAAAGCTAATGGGTTTTCACCCGAAAAACTCCAAGACATACTCTAAACACATATAATAGAACCTAAATAGAGCTTATATCATGGCACAATAGTGGTAAATATCAGGCCTTATTAGGAAACTACAAAAACCCTAACCGACTCTATAGATAAATCCAACGCCTAGTGGGTTTATGAAAAGATAAAACCAACCCTTAGTGGGTTTTAGAAAAGATAAAACCAATCCCTAGTGGTTTTATGAGATCTAAATCATAAAGCTAATGGGTTTTCACCCGAAATACTCTAAGACATACTCTAAACACATATAATAAAACCTAAATAGAGCTTATATCATGGCACAATAGTTGTAAATATCAGGCCTTATCAGGAAACTACCAAAACACTAACAGACTCTATAGATATATCCATCCCCTAGCGGGTTTATGAAAAAGATTAAACCAATCCTCAGTGGGTTTATGAAAAGATAAAACCAACCCCTAGTGGATTTTTGAAATCTAAATCGTAAAGCTAATGGGTTTTCACCCGAAATACTCTAAGACATACACTAAACACATATAATAGAACCTAAATAGAAATTATATCATGGCACAATAGTGGTAAATATCATGCCTTATCAGGAAACAAAAAAAACTCTAACCGACTCTATAGATAAATACAACCCCTAGTGGGTTTATGAAAAGATTAAGCCAACCCTTAGTGGGTTTATAAAAAGATATAAACAATCCCTAGTGGGTTTATGAAATCTAAATTCTAAAGCTAATGGGTTTTCACCTGAAATACTCTAAGACATACTCTCTAAACACATATAATAGAACCTAAATAGAGTTATATCATGGCACAATAGTGGTAAATATCAGACCTTATCAGGAAACTACAAAAACCCTAACCGACTCTATCGATAAATCCAACACCTATTGGGTTTATGAAAAATAAAACCAACCCTTAGTGTGTTTATGAAAAGATAAAACCAACCCCTAGTGGTTTTATGAATTCTAAATCCTAAAGCTAATGGGTTTTCACCCGAAAAACTCCAAGACATACTCTAAACACATATAATAGAACCTAAATAGAGCTTATATCATGGCACAATAGTGGTCAATATCAGGCCTTATCCGAAAACTACAAAAACCCTAACCGACTCTATAGATAAATCCAACCCCTAGTGGGTTTATGAAAAGATATAACCAATCCTTAGTGGGTTTTAGAAAAGATAAAACCAACCCCTAGTGGTTTTATGAAATCAAAATCATAAAGCTAATGGGTTTCCACCCGAAATACTCTAAGGCATACTCTAAACACATATAATAGAACCTAAATAGAGTTTTATCATGGCACAATAGTGGTAAATATCAGGCCTTATCAGTAAAATACAAAAATCCTAACCGACTCTATAGATAAATCCAACCCGTGGTGGGTTTCTGAAAAGATAAAACCAACCCTTAGTGGGTTTATGAAAAGATAAAACCAACACCTAGTGGGTTTATGAAATCTAAATCCTAAAGCTAATAAGTTTTCAACCGAAATACTCTAAGACATAATCTAAACACATATAATAGAACCTAAATAGAACTTATATCATGGCACAATAGTGGTAAATATCAGGCCTTATCAGGAAACTAAAAAAACTCTAACCGACTCTATAGATAAGTCCAACCCCTAGTGGGTTTATGAAAAGATAAACGCAACCCTCAGTGGGTTTATGAAAAGATAAAACCAACCCCTAGTGGATTTATGAAATCTAAATCCTAAAGCTAATGGGTTTTCACCCGAAATACTCTAAGACTTACTCTAAACACATATAATAAAACCTAAATAGAGCTTATATCATGTCACAATAGTTGTAAATATCAGGCCTTATCAGGACAATACAAAAACCCTAACCGACTCTATAGATAATTCCAACCCCTAGTGGGTTTATGAAAAGATAAAACCAACCCTTAGTGGGTTTATGAAGAGATAAAACCGAACCCTAGTGGGTTTATGAAATCTAAATCCTAAAGCTAATGGGTTTTCACACGAAATACTCTAATACATACTCTAAACACATATAATAGAACCTAAATAGAGTTTATCATGGCATAATAGTGGTAAATATCATGCCTTATCAGGAAACAAAAAACACTCTAACCGACTCTATAGATAAATCCAACCCCTAGTGGGTTTATGAAATCTAAATCCTAAAGCTAATGGGTTTTCACCCGAAATATTCTAAGACATACTCTAAACACATATAATTAAAACCTAAATAGAGCTTATGTCATGGCACAATAGTGGTAAATATCAGGCCTTATAACCCTAACCAGCTCTATAGATAAATCCAACCCCTAGTGGGTTTATGAAAAAGATAAAACCAACCCTTAGTGGGTTTATAAGAAGATATAACCAATCCCTAATGGGTTTATGAAATCTAAATTCTAAAGCTAATGGGTTTTCAGCCGAAATACTCAAAGATATACTCTAAAACATATAAGAGAACCTAAATAGAGCTTATATCATGGCACAATTGTGGTAAATATCATACCTTATCAGGAAACAAAAAAAAAACTCTAACCGACTCTATAGATAAATCCAACCCTATTGGGTTTATGAAAAGATAAAACCAACCCTTAGTGGGTTTATGAAAAGATATAACCAACCCCTAGTGGGTTTATGAAATCTTAAATCCTTAAACTGATGGATTTTCACCCGAAATACTCTAAGGCATACTCTAAACACATATAATAAAACGTAAATAGAGCTTATATCATGGCACAATAGTGGTAAATATCAGGCAATAGTGGTAAATATCAGGCGTTATCAGGAAACTACAAAAACCCTAGCCGACTCTATAGATAAATCCAACCCGTAGTGGGTTAATGAAAAAGATAAAACCAACCCTCAGTGGGTTTATGAAAAGATAAAACCAACCCCTTGTGGATTTATGAAATCTGAATCCTAAAGCTAATGGGTTTTCAACCGAAATACTCTAAGACATACTCTAAACACATATAATAGAACCTAAATAGAACTTATATCATGGCACAATAGTGGTAAATATCAGGCCTTATCAGGAAACAAAAAAGACTCTAACCGACTCTATAGATAAATCCAACCCCTAGTGGGTTTATGAAAAGATAAAACCAACTCTCAGTGGGTTTATGAAAAGATAAAACCAACCCTTAGTGGATTTATGAAATCTAAATCCTAAAGCTAATGGGTTTTCACCCGAAATAATCTAAGACATACTCTAAACACATATAATAAAACCTAAATAGAGCTTATATCATGGCACAATAGTTGTAAATATCAGGCCTTATCAGGAAACAAAAAAGACTCTAACCGACTCTATAGACAAATCCAACCCCTAGTGGGTTTATGAAAAGATAAAACCAACTCTTAGTGGGTTTACGAAAAGATAAAACAAACCCCTAGTGGTTTTATGAAATCTAAATCCTAAAGCTAATGGGTTTTCACCCGAAAAACTCTAAGACATACTCTAAACACATATAATAGAACCTAAATAGAGCTTATATCATGGCACAATAGTGGTAAATATCAGGCCTTATCAGGAAACTACTAAAACCCTAACCGGCTCTATAGATAAATCCAACCCCTAGTGGGTTTATGAAAAGATAAAACCAACCCTTAGTGGGTTTAAGAAAAGATAAAACCAACCCCTAGTGGTTTTATGAAATCTAAATAATAAAGCTAATGGGTTTCCACCCGAAATACTCTAAGACATACTCTAAACACATATAATTAGAACCTAAATAGAGGTTTTATCCTGGCACAATATGTGGTAAATATCAGGCCCTTATCAGGAAAATGCAAAACTCCTATCCGACCTATAGATAAATCCCAACCCCTAGTGGAGTTAATGAAAAGATAAAACCACCCTTAGTGGGTTTATGAAAGATATAACCAACCCCTAGTGGGTTTATGAATCTTACATCCTATAACTAATGGATTTTCACCCGAAATACTCTAAGACATACTCTAAACACATATAAAAACCTAAATAGAGGCTTAATATCATGGCACAATAGTGGTAAATATAAAGGCGTTATCAGGAACTAACAAAAATCCTAGCCGACTCTATAGATAAATCTAAAACGTTATGGTTTATGAAAAGATAAACAACCCTCAAGTGGGTTTATGAAATGATAAAACCAACCCCTTGTGGATTTAATGAAATCTAATCCAAAGCTAATGGTTTCACCCGAAATACTCTAAGACATACTCTAAACACATATAATAGAACCTAAATAGAAATTATATCATGGCACAATAGTGGTAAATATCAGGCCTTATCAGGAAACAAAAAAACTCTAACAGACTGTATAGATAAATCCAACCCCTAGTGGGTTTATGAAAAGATAAAATCAACCCTTAGTGGGTTTATAAAAATATTTAACCAATCCTTAGTGAGTTTATGAAATCTAAATTCTAAAGCTAATAGGTTTTCACCCGAAATACTCTAAGACATACTCTAAAACATATAATAGAACCTAAATAGAACTTATATCATGGCACAATAGTGGTAAATATAAGACCTTATCAGGAAACTACAAAAACCCGAACCGACTCTATAGATAAATCTAACCCCTATTGGGTTTATGAAAAGATAAAACCAATCCTTAGTGGGTTTATGAAAAGAAAAAACTAACCCCTAGTGGTTTTATGAAATCTAAATAATAAAGCTAATGGGGTTTCACCCGAAATACTCTAAGACATACTCTAAACACATATAATATAACTTAAATAGAGTTTTATCATGGCACAATAGTGGTCAATATCAGGCCTTATCAGGAAAATACAAAAATCTTAACCGACTCTATAGATAAATCCAACCCCTAATGGGTTTCTGAAAAGATAAAACCAACCCTTAGTGTGTTTATGAAAAGATATAACCAACCCCTAGTGGGTTTATGAAATCTTAAATCCTTAAACAAATGGATTTTCACCCGAAATACTCTAAGACATACTCTAATCACATATAATAAAACCTAAATAGAGCTTATATCATGGCACAATAGTGGTAAATATAAGGCTTTATCAGGAAACTACAAAAACCCTAGCCGACTCTATAGATAAATCCAACCCGTAGTGGGTTAATGAAAAAGATAAAACCAACCCTTAGTGGGTTTATAAGAAGATATAACCAATCCCTAATGGGTTTATGAAATCTAAATTCTAAAGGTAATGGGTTTTCAGCCGAAATACTCAAAGACATACTCTAAAACATATAAGAGAACCTAAATAGAGCTTATATCATGGCACAATTGTGGTAAATATCATACCTTATCAGGAAACAAAAAAAAACTCTAACCGACTCTATAGATAAATCCAACCCTATTGGGTTTATGAAAAGATAAAACCAACCCTTAGTGGGTTTATGAAAAGATATAACCAACCCCTAGTGGGTTTATGAAATCTTAAATCCTTAAACTGATGGATTTTCACCCGAAATACTCTAAGGCATACTCTAAACACATATAATAAAACGTAAATAGAGCTTATATCATGGCACAATAGTGGTAAATATCAGGCAATAGTGGTAAATATCAGGCGTTATCAGGAAACTACAAAAACCCTAGCCGACTCTATAGATAAATCCAACCCGTAGTGGGTTAATGAAAAAGATAAAACCAACCCTCAGTGGATTTATGAAAAGATAAAACCAACCCCTTGTGGATTTATGAAATTTGAATCCTAAAGCTAATGGGTTTTCAACCGAAATACTCTAAGACATACTCTAAACACATATAATAGAACCTAAATAGAACTTATATCATGACACAATAGTGGTAAATATCAGGCCTTATCAGGAAACAAAAAAGACTCTAACCGACTCTATAGATAAATCCAACCCCTAGTGGGTTTATGAAAAGATAAAACCAACTCTCAGTGGGTTTATGAAAAGATAAAACCAACCCTTAGTGGATTTATGAAATATAAATCCTAAAGCTAATGGGTTTTCACCCGAAATAATCTAAGACATATTCTAAACACATATAATAAAACCTAAATAGAGCTTATATCATGGAACAATAGTTGTAAATATCAGGCCTTATCAGGAAACAAAAAAGACTCTAACCGACTCTATAGACAAATCCAACCCCTAGTGGGTTTATGAAAAGATAAAACCAACTCTTAGTGGGTTTACGAAAAGATAAAACAAACCCCTAGTGGTTTTATGAAATCTAAATCCTAAAGCTAATGGGTTTTCACCCGAAAAACACTAAGACATACTCTAAACACATATAATAGAACCTAAATAGAGCTTATATCATGGCACAATAATGGTAAATATCAGGACTTATCAGGAAACTACTAAAACCCTAACCGGCTCTATAGATAAATCCAACCCCTAGTGGGTTTATGAAAAGATAAAACCAACCCTTAGTGGGTTTAAGAAAAGATAAAACCAACCCCTAGTAGTTTTATGAAATCTAAATCATAAAGCTAATGGGTTTCCACCCGAGATACTCTAAGACATACTCTAAACACATATAATAGAACCTAAATAGAGTTTTATCATGGCACAATAGTGGTAAATATCAGGCCTTATCAGGAAAATACAAAAATCCTAACCGACTATAGATAAATCCAACCCCTAGTGGGTTTATGAAAAGATAAAACCAACCCTTAGTGGGTTTATGAAAATATAAAACCAACCCCTAGTGGGTTTATGAATCTAAATCCTAAAACTAATGGATTTTCACCCGAAATACTCTAAGACATACTCTAAACACATGTAATAAAACCTAAATAGAGCTTATATCATGGCAAAATAGTGGTAAATATCAGGCGTTTATCAGGAAACTACAAAACCCTAAACCGACCTCTATAGATAAATCCAACCCGTAAAGAAAACCCTAGTGGGTTATGAAAATAAACTAAAACCCCAAGTGGAATCAAATCATAAAGCTAATGGGTTTCACCCGAAATACTCTAAGGACATACTCTAAACACATATAATAGAACCTAAATAGAAATTTATATTCATGGCCACAATAGTGGTAAATATCAGGCCTTATCAGGAAACAAAAAACTCTAACAGACTGTATAGATAAATCCAACCCCCTAGTGGTTTATGAAAAGATAAAATCAACCCTTAGTGGGTTTATAAAAATATATAACCAATCCCTAGTGGGTTTATGAAATCTAAATTCTAAAGCTAATGGGTTTTCACCCGAAATACTCTAAGACATACTCTAAAAACATATAATAGAACCTAAATAGAGCTTATATCATGGCACAATAGTGGTAAATATCAGACCTTATCAGGAAACTACAAAAACCCGAACCGACTCTATAGATAAATCCAACCCCTATTGGTTTATGAAAAGATAAAACCAATCCTTAGTGGGTTTATGAAAAGAAAAACTAACCTCTAGTGGTTTTATGAAATCTAAATAATAAAGCTAATGGGGTTTCACCCGAAATAATCTAAGACATACTCTAAACACATATAATATAACCTAAATAGAGTTTTATCATGGCACAATAGTGGTAAATATCAGGCCTTATCAGGAAAATACAAAAATCCTAACCGACTCTATAGATAAATCCAACCCCTAGTGGGTTTCTGAAAAGATAAAACCAAGCCTTACTGGGTTTATGAAAAGATATAACCAACCCCTAGTGGGTTTATGAAATCTTAAATCCTTAAACTAATGGATTTTCACCCGAAATACTCTAAGACATACTCTAAACACATATAATAAAACCTAAATAGAGCTTATATCATGGCACAATAGTGGTAAATATCAGGCGTTATCTGGAAACTACAAAAACCCTAGCCGACTCTATAGATAAATCCAACCCGTAGTGGGTTAATGAAAAGATAAAACCAACCATTAGTGGGTTTATGAAAAGATAAAACCAACCATTAGTGGGTTTATGAAATCTAAATCCTAAAACAAATGGGTTATCACCCGAAATACTCTAAGACATACTCTAAAGATATATAATAGAACCTAAATCGAGCTTATATCATGGCACAATAGTGGTAAATATCCGGCCTTATGAGGAAACTACAAATACCTTAACCCACTCTATAGATAAATCCAACCCCTAGTGGGTTTATGAAAAGATAAAACCAACTCTCAGTGGGTTTACGAAAAGATAAAACCAACCCTTAGTGGATTTATGAAATCTAAATCCTAAAGCTAATGGGTTTTCACCCGAAATAATCTAGGACATACTCTAAACACATATAATAAAACCTAAATAGAGCTTATATCATGGCACAATGGTTGTAAATATCAGGCCTTATCAGGAAACTGCAAAAACCCTAACCGACTCTATAGATAAATCCAACCCCTAGTGGGTTTATGAAAAGATAAAACCAACCCTTAGTGGGTTTATGAAAAGATAAAACCAACCACTAGTGAGTTTATAAAATTTAAATCCTAAAACAAATGGGTTATCACCCGAAATACTCTAAGACATACTCTAAAGACATATAATAGAACCTAAATAGAGCTTATATCACGGCACAATAGTGGTAAATATCCGGCCTTATGAGGAAACTACAAAAACCTGAACCGACTCTATAGATAAATCCAACCCATAGTGGGTTTATGAAAAGATAAAATCAACCCTTAGTGGGTTTAAGAAAAGATAAAACCAACCCCTAGTGGTTTTATGAAATCTAAATCATAAAGCTAATGGGTTTCCACCCAAAATACTCTAAGACATACTCTAAACACATATAATAGAACCTAAATAGAGTTTTATCATGGCACAATAGTGGTAATTATCAGGCCTTATCAGGAAAATACAAAAATCCTAACCGACTCTATAGATAAATCCAACCCCTAGTGGGTTTATGAAAAGATAAAACCAACCCTTAGTGGGTTTATGAAAATATAAAACCATCCCCTAGTGGGTTTATGAAATCTAAATCCTAAAACTAATGGATTTTCACCCGAAATACTCTAAGACATACTCTAAACACATGTAATAAAACTTAAATAGAGCTTATATCATGGCAAAATAGTGGTAAATATCAGGCCTTATCAGGAAACTACAAAAACACTAACCGACTCTATAGATAAATCCAACCCGTAGTGGGTTTATAAAAGATAAATTCAATCCTCAGTGGGTTTATGAAAAGATAAAACCAACACCTAGTGGACTTATGAAATCTAAATCCTAAAGCTAATGGGTTTTCACCCGAAATACTCTAAGACATACTCTAAACACATATAATATAACCTAAATAAAGCTTTTATCATGGCACAATAGTGGTAAATATCAGGCCTTATCAGGAAAATACAAAAATCCTAACCGACTCTATAGATAAATCCAACCCCTAGTGGGTTTATGAAAAGATAAAACCAACCCTTAGTGGGTTTATGAAAATATAAAACCATCCCCTAGTGGGTTTATGAAATCTAAATCCTAAAACTAATGGATTTTCACCCGAAATACTCTAAGACATACTCTAAACACATGTAATAAAACTTAAATAGAGCTTATATCATGGCAAAATAGTGGTAAATATCAGGCCTTATCAGGAATCAAAAAAAACTCTAACCGACTCTATAGATAAATCCAACCCGTAGTGGGTTTATGAAAAGATAAAACCAACCCTTAGTGGGTTTATGAAAAGATAAAACTAACCCCTAGTGGTTTTATGAAATCTAAATCATAAAGCTAATGGGGTTTCACCCGAAATACTCTAAGACATACTCTAAACACATATAATATAACCTAAATAAAGCTTTTATCATGGCACAATCGTGGTAAATATCAGGCCTTATCAGGAAACTGAAAAAAACCCTAACCGAGTCTATAGATAAATCCAACCCCTAGTGGGTTTATGAAAAGATAAAACCAACCCTTAGTGGGTTTATGAAAAGATATAACTAACCCCTAGTGGGTTTATGAAAATCTAAACTCTAAAGCTAATGGGTTTTCACCCGAAATACTCTAAGACAAACTCTAGACACATATAATAGAACCTAAATAGAGCTTATATCATGGTACAATAGTGGTAAAGATCAGGCCTTATCAGGAAGCTACAAAAACTCTAACCGACTCTAAAGATAATTCCAACACCTATTGGGCTTATGAAAGATAAAACTAACCTTTAGTGGTGAAAAGATAAAACCAACCCTTAATGGGTTTATGAAATCTAAATCTTAAAGCTAATGGGTTTTCACCCGAAATACTCTAAGACATACTCTAAACACATATAATAGAACCTAAATAGAGCTTAAATTATGGCACAGTAGTGGTAAATATCAGCCCTTATCAGGAAAACACAAAAACCCTAACCGACTCTATAGATAAATCCAACCTCTAGTGGGTTTATGAAAAGATAAAACCAACCATTAGTGGGTTTATGAAAAGATAAAACCAACCATTAGTGGGTTTATGAAATCTAAATCCTAAAACAAATGGGTTATCACCCGAAATACTCTAAGACATACTCTAAAGATATATAATAGAACCTAAATCGAGCTTATATCATGGCACAATAGTGGTAAATATCCGGCCTTATGAGGAAACTACAAATACCTTAACCCACTCTATAGATAAATCCAACCCCTAGTGGGTTTATGAAAAGATAAAACCAACTCTCAGTGGGTTTATGAAAAGATAAAACCAACCCTTAGTGGATTTATGAAATCTAAATCCTAAAGCTAATGGGTTTTCACCAGAAATAATCTAGGACATACTCTAAACACATATAATATAACCTATGTAGAGCATATATCATGGCACAATAGTGGTAAATATCAGGCCTTCTCAGGAAATTGCAAAAACCCTAACCGGCTCTATAGATAAATCCAACCCCTAGTGGGTTTATGAAAAGATAAAACGAACCCTTAGTGGGTTTATGAAAAGATAAAACCAACCCCTAGTGGGTTTATGAAATCTAAATCCTAAAGCTAATGGGTTTTCACCCGAAATACTCTAAGACATACTCTAAACACATATAATAGAACCTAAATAGAGCTTATATCATGGCACAATAGTGGTAAATATCAGGCCTTATCAGGAAACTACAAAAACCCTAACCGACTCTATAGATAAATCCAACCCCTAGTGGGTTTATGAAAAGATAAAACCAACCCTTAGTGGGTTTATGAAAAGATAAAACCAACCCCTAGTGGTTTATGAAATCTAAATCCTAAAGCTAATGGGTTTTCACCCGAAATACTCTAAGACATACTCAAACACATATAATAGAACCTAAATAGAGCTTATATCATGGCACAATAGTGGTAAATATCAGGCCTTATCAGGAAACTACAAAAACCCTAACCGACTCTATAGATAAATCCAACCCCTAGTGGGTTTATGAAAAGATAAAACCAACCTTTAATGGGTTTACGAAAAGATAAAGCCAACCCATTGTGGGTTTATGAAATCTAAATCCTAAAGCTAATGGGTTTTCACCCGAAATACTCTAATACATACTCTAAAGCACATAAAATAGAACCTAAATAGAGTTATATCATGGCACAATAGTGGTAAATATCATGCCTTATCAGGAAACTACAAAAACTCTAACCGACTCTATAGATAAATCCAACCCCTAGTTGGTTTATAAAAGATAAAATCAACCTTTAGTGGGTCTATAAAAGATAAAACCAACCCCTAGCGGGTTTATGAAATCTAAATCCTAAAGCTAATGGGTTTCACCCGAAATACTCTAAGACATACTCTAAACACTTATAATAAAACCTAAATAGAGCTTATATCATGGCACAATAGTGGTAAATATCGAGCCTTATCAGGAAACTACAAATACCCTAACCGACCCTATAGATAAATCCAACCCATAGTGGATTTATGAAAAGATAAAACCAACTCTTAGTGGGTTTAGGAAAAGATAAAACCAACCCCTATTGGGTTTATGAATTCTAAATCCTAAAGCTAATGGGTTTTCACCCGAAATACTCTAAGACATACTCTAAACACATATAATAGAACCTAAATAGAGCTTATATCATGGCACAATAGTGGTAAATATCAGGCCTTATCAGGAAATTATAAAAACCCTAACCAACTCTATAGATAAATCCAACCCCTAGTGGGTTTATGAAAAGATAAAATCAACCTTTAGTGGTCTATAAAAAGATAAACCAACACCTAGTGGGTTTATGAAATCTAAATCCTAAAGCCAATGGGTTTTCACCCGAAATACTCTAAGACATACTCTCAACACATATAATAAAACTTAAATAGAGCTTATATCATGGCACAATAGTGGTAAATATTGAGCCTTATCAAGAAACTACAAATACCCTAACCAACCCTATAAATTAATCCAACCCATAGTGGATTTATGAAAAGATAAAACCAACCCTTAGTGGGTTTATGAAAAGATAAAACCAACCCCTAGTGGGTTTATGAAATCTAAATCCTAAAGCTAATGAGTTTTCACCCGAAATACTCAAAGACATACTCTAAACACATATAATATAACCTAAATAGAGCTTATATCATGGCACAATAGTGGTAAATATCAGGCCTTATAAGGAAATTACAAAAACCCTAACCGGCTCTATAGATAAATCCAACCTCTAGTGGGTTTATGAAAAGATAAAACGAACCCTTAGTGGGTTTATGAAAAGATAAAACCAACCCCAGTGGCTTTATGAAACCTAAATCCTAAAGCTAATAGGTTTTCACCCGAAATACTCTAAGACATACTCTAAACACATATAATATAACCAAATAGAGCTTAAATCATGGCATAATAGTGGTAAATATCAGGCCTTATTAGAAAACTACAAAAACCCTAACCGACTCTATAGATAAATCCAACCCATAGTGGGTTTATGAAAAGATAAAACCAACCCTTAGTGGGTTTATTAAAAGATAAAACCAACCCCATGTGGTTTATGAAATCTATATCCTAAAGCTAATGGGTTTTCACCTGAAATACTCTAATACATACTCAAAACACGTATAATAGAACCTAGATAGAGCTTATATCCTGGCACAATAGTGGTAAATATCAGGCCTTGTCAAGAAACTACAAAAACCCTAATCGACCCTATAGATAAATCCAACCCAAAGTGGATTTATGAAAAGATAAAACCAACCTTTAATGGGTTTACGAAAAGATAAAGCCAACCCATTGTGGGTTTATGAAATCTAAATCCTAAAGCTAATGGGTTTTCACCCGAAATACTCTAATACATACTCTAAGCACATAAAATAGAACCTAAATAGAGTTTATATCATGGCACAATAGTGGTAAATATCATGCCTTATCAGGAAACTACAAAAACTCTAACCGACTCTATAGATAAATCCAACCCCTAGTGGGTTTATGAAAAGATAAAATCAACCTTTAGTGGGTCTATAAAAAGATAAAACCAACCCCTAGTGGGTTTATGAAATCTAAATCCTAAAGCTAATGGGTTTCACCCGAAATACTCTAAGACATACTCTAAACACATATAATAAAACCTAAATAGAGCTTATATCATGGCACAATAGTGGTAAATATCGAGCCTTATCAGGAAACTATAAATACCCTAACCGACCCTATAGATAAATCCAACCCATAGTGGATTTATGAAAAGATAAAACCAACTCTTAGTGGGTTTAGGAAAAGATAAAACCAACCCCTATTGGGTTTATGAATTCTAAATCCTAAAGCTAATGGGTTTTCACCCGAAATACTCTAAGACATACTCTAAACACATATAATAGAACCTAAATAGAGCTTATATCATGGCACAATAGTGGTAAATATCAGGCCTTATCAGGAAATTATAAAAACCCTAACCAACTCTATAGATAAATCCAACCCCTAGTGGGTTTATGAAAAGATAAAATCAACCTTTAGTGGTCTATAAAAAGATAAACCAACACCTAGTGGGTTTATGAAATTTAAATCCTAAAACTAATGGGTTTTCACCCGAAATACTCTAAGACATACTCTCAACACATATAATAAAACTTAAATAGATCTTATATCATGGCACAATAGTGGTAAATATCGAGCCTTATCAAGAAACTACAAATACCCTAACCGACCCTATAAATTAATCCAACCCATAGTGGATTTATGAGAAGATAAAACCAACCCTTAGTGGGTTTATGAAAAGATAAAACCAACCCCTAGTGGGTTTATGAAATCTAATTCCTAAAGCTAATGAGTTTTCACCCGAAATACTCAAAGACATACTCTAAACACATATAATATAACCTAAATAGAGTTTATATCATGGCACAATATTTGTAAATATCAGGCCTTATCAGGAAATTACAGAAACCCTAACCGACTCTATAGATAAATCGAACCCCTAGTGGGTTTATGAAAAGATAAAACCAACCCTTAGTGGGTTCATGAAAAGATAAATCCAACCCCTAGTGGGTTTATGAAAAGATAAAATCAACCTTTAGTGGTCTATAAAAAGATAAACCAACACCTAGTGGGTTTATGAAATCTAAATCCTAAAGCCAATGGGTTTTCACCCGAAATACTCTAAGACATACTCTCAACACATATAATAAAACTTAAATAGAGCTTATATCATGGCACAATAGTGGTAAATATCGAGCCTTATCAAGAAACTACAAATACCCTAACCAACCCTATAAATTAATCCAACCCATAGTGGATTTATGAAAAGATAAAACCAACCCTTAGTGGGTTTATGAAAAGATAAACCAACCCCTAGTGGGTTTATGAAATCTAAATCCTAAAGCTAATGAGTTTTCACCCGAAATACTCTAAGACATACTCTAAACACATATAATATAACCAAATAGAGCTTAAATCATGGCATAATAGTGGTAAATATCAGGCCTTATTAGAAAACTACAAAAACCCTAACCGACTCTATAGATAAATCCAACCCATAGTGGGTTTATGAAAAGATAAAACCAACCCTTAGTGGGTTTATTAAAAGATAAAACCAACCCCATGTGGTTTATGAAATCTATATCCTAAAGCTAATGGGTTTTCACCAGAAATACTCTAATACATACTCAAAACACGTATAATAGAACCTAGATAGAGCTTATATCCTGGCACAATAGTGGTAAATATCAGGCCTTGTCAAGAAACTACAAAAACCCTAACCGACCCTATAGATAAATCCAACCCATAGTGGATTTATGAAAAGATAAAACCAACCTTTAATGGGTTTACGAAAAGATAAAGCCAACCCATTGTGGGTTTATGAAATCTAAATCCTAAAGCTAATGGGTTTTCACCCGAAATACTCTAATACATACTCTAAGCACATAAAATAGAACCTAAATAGAGTTTATATCATGGCACAATAGTGGTAAATATCATGCCTTATCAGGAAACTACAAAAACTCTAACCGACTCTATAGATAAATCCAACCCCTAGTGGGTTTATGAAAAGATAAAATCAACCTTTAGTGGGTCTATAAAAAGATAAAACCAACCCCTAGTGGGTTTATGAAATCTAAATCCTAAAGCTAATGGGTTTCACCCGAAATACTCTAAGACATACTCTAAACACATATAATAAAACCTAAATAGAGCTTATATCATGGCACAATAGTGGTAAATATAGAGCCTTATCAGGAAACTATAAATACCCTAACCGACCCTATAGATAAATCCAACCCATAGTGGATTTATGAAAAGATAAAACCAACTCTTAGTGGGTTTAGGAAAAGATAAAACCAACCCCTATTGGGTTTATGAATTCTAAATCCTAAAGCTAATGGGTTTTCACCCGAAATACTCTAAGACATACTCTAAACACATATAATAGAACCTAAATAGAGCTTATATCATGGCACAATAGTGGTAAATATCAGGCCTTATCAGGAAATTATAAAAACCCTAACCAACTCTATAGATAAATCCAACCCCTAGTGGGTTTTATGAAAAGATAAAATCAACCTTTAGAGGTCTATAAAAAGATAAACCAACACCTAGTGGGTTTATGAAATTTAAATCCTAAAACTAATGGGTTTTCACCCGAAATACTCTAAGACATACTCTCAACACATATAATAAAACTTAAATAGATCTTATATCATGGCACAATAGTGGTAAATATCGAGCCTTATCAAGAAACTACAAATACCCTAACCGACCCTATAAATTAATCCAACCCATAGTGGATTTATGAGAAGATAAAACCAACCCTTAGTGGGTTTATGAAAAGATAAAACCAACCCCTAGTGGATTTATGAAATCTAAATCCTAAAGCTAATGAGTTTTCACCCGAAATACTCAAAGACATACTCTAAACACATATAATATAACCTAAATAGAGTTTATATCATGGCACAATATTTGTAAATATCAGGCCTTATCAGGAAATTACAGAAACCCTAACCGACTCTATAGATAAATCGAACCCCTAGTGGGTTTATGAAAAGATAAAACCAACCCTTAGTGGGTTCATGAAAAGATAAATCCAACCCATAGTGGGTTTATGAAAAGATAAAACTAACCCTTAGTGGGTTTATGAAAAGATAAAATCAATCCTTAGTGGGTTTATGAAATCTAAATCTTAAAGCTAATGGGTTTTCACCCGAAATACTCTAAGACATACTCTAAACACATATAATAGAACCTAAATAGAGCTTATATCATGGCACAATAGTGGTAAATATCAGGCCTTATCAGGAAATTACAAAAACCCTAACCGACTCTATAGATAAATCCAACCCCTAGTGGGTTTATGAAAAGATAAAACCAATCCTTAGTGGGTTTATGAAAAGATAAAACCAACCCCTAGTGGGTTTATAAAATCTATATCCTAAAGCTAATGGGCTTTCACCTGAAATACTCTAATACATACTCAAAACACGTATAATAGAATCTAGATAGAGCTTATACTTGGCACAATAGTGCTAAATATAAGGCCTTATCAGGAAACTACAAAAACCCTAACCGACTCTATAGATAAATCCAACCCCTAGTGGGTTTATGAAAAGATAAAACCAACCTTTAGTGGGTTTATGAAAATATAAAACCAACCCCTAGGGGGTTTATGAAATCTAAATCCTAAAGCTAATGGGTTTTCACCCGAAATACTCTAAGACATACTCTAAACACATATAATAAAACCTAAATAGAGCTTATATCATGGCATAATAGTGGTAAATATCAGGCCTTATTAGAAAACTACAAAAACCCTAACCGACTCTATAGATAAATCCAACCCATAGTGGGTTTATGAAAAGATAAAACCAACCCTTAGTGGGTTTATTAAAAGATAAAACCAACCCCATGTGGTTTATGAAATCTATATCCTAAAGCTAATGGGTTTTCACCTGAAATACTCTAATACATACTCAAAACACGTATAATAGAACCTAGATAGAGCTTAAATCCTGGCACAATAGTGGTAAATATCAGGCCTTGTCAAGAAACTACAAAAACCCTAATCGACCCTATAGATAAATCCAACCCATAGTGGATTTATGAAAAGATAAAACCAACCTTTACTGGGTTTACGAAACGATAAAGCCAACCCATTGTGGGTTTATGAAATCTAAATCCTAAAGCTAATGGGTTTTCACCCGAAATACTCTAATACATACTCTAAAGCACATAAAATAGAACCTAAATAGAGTTTATATCATGGCACAATAGTGGTAAATATCATGCCTTATCAGGAAACTACAAAAACTCTAACCGACTCTTATAGATAAATCCAACCCCTAGTGGGTTTATGAAAAGATAAAATCAACCTTTAGTGGGTCTATAAAAAGATAAAACCAACCCTAGTGGGTTTATGAAATCTAAATCCTAAAGCTAATGGGTTTTCACCCGAAATACTCTAAAACATACTCTAAACACATATAATAAAACCTAAATAGAGCTTATATCATGGCACAATAGTGGTAAATATCGAGCCTTATCAGGAAACTATAAATACCCTAACCGACCCTATAGATAAATCCAACCCATAGTGGATTTATGAAAAGATAAAACCAACTCTTAGTGGGTTTAGGAAAAGATAAAACCAACCCCTATTGGGTTTATGAATTCTAAATCCTAAAGCTAATGGGTTTTCACCCGAAATACTCTAAGACATACTCTAAACACATATAATAGAACCTAAATAGAGCTTATATCATGGCACAATAGTGGTAAATATCAGGCCTTATCAGGAAATTATAAAAACCCTAACCAACTCTATAGATAAATCCAACCCCTAGTGGGTTTATGAAAAGATAAAATCAACCTTTAGTGGGTCTATAAAAAGATAAACCAACACCTAGTGGGTTTATGAAATTTAAATCCTAGAACTAATGGTTTTCACCCGAAATACTCTAAGACCATACTCTCAACACATATAATAAAAACTTAAATAGAGCTTATATCATGGCAACAATAGTGGTAAATATCGAGCCTTATCAAGAAACTACAAATACCCTAACCGACCCTATAAATTAATCCAACCCATAGTGGATTTATGAGAAGATAAAACCAACCCTTAGTGGGTTTATGAAAGATAAAACCAACCCCTAGTGGGTTTATGAAATCTAAATCCTAAAGCTAATGAGTTTTCACCCGAAATACTCAAAGACATACTCTAAACACATATAATATAACCTAAATAGAGTTTATATCATGGCACAATATTTGTAAATATCAGGCCTTATCAGGAAATTACAGAAACCCTAACCGACTCTATAGATAAATCGAAACCCTAGTGGGTTTATGAAAAGATAAAACCAACCCTTAGTGGGTTCATGAAAAGATAAATCCAACCCATAGTGGGTTTATGAAAAGATAAAACTAACCCTTAGTGGGTTTATGAAAGATAAAATCAATCCTTAGTGGGTTTATGAAATCTAAATCTTAAAGCTAATGGGTTTTCACGCCGAAATACTCTAAGACATACTCTAAACACATATAATAGAACCTAAATAGAGCTTATATCATGGGCACAATAGTGGTAAATATCAGGCCTTATCAGGAAATTACAAAAACCCTAACCGACTCTATAGATAAATCCAACCCCTAGTGGTTTATGAAAAGATAAAACCAATCCTTAGTGGGTTTATGAAAAGATAAAACCAACCCCTAGTGGGTTTATAAAAATCTATATCCTAAAAGCTAATGGGCTTTCACCTGAAATACTCTAATACATACTCAAAAACACGTATAATAGAATCTAGATAGAGCTTATACTTGGCACAATAGTGCTAAATATAAGGCCTTATCAGGAAACTACAAAAACCCTAACCGACTCTATAGATAAATCCAACCCCTAGTGGGTTTTATGAAAAGATAAAACCAACCTTTAGTGGGTTTATGAAAATATAAAACCAACCCCTAAGGGGGTTTATGAAATCTAAATCCTAAAGCTAATGGGTTTTCACCCGAAATACTCTAAGACATACTCTAAACACATATAATAAAACCTAAATAGAGCTTATATCATGCACAATATTGGTAAATATCAGGCCTTATAAGGGAATTACAAAAACCCTAACCGACACTATGGATAAATCCAACCCCTAGTGGGTTTATGAAAAGATAAAACCAACCCTTAGTGGGTTTATGAAAAGATAAAACCAACCCCAAGTGGGTTTATGGAATCTATATCCTAAAGCTAACAGGTTTTCACCTGAAATAGTCTAATACATACTCAAAACAAGTATAATCGAACCTAGATAGAGCTTATATCATGGCACAATAGTGGTAAATATCAGGCCTTATCAAGAAACTACAAAAACCCTAACCGACCCTATAGATAAATCCAACCCCTATTGGGTTTATGAAAAGATAAAACCAAACCCTTAGTGGGTTTATGAAAAGATAAAACCAACTCCTAGTTGGTTTATGAAATCTATATCATAAAGCTAATGGGTTTTCACCTTAAATACTCTAATACATACTCAAAACATGTATAATAAAACCTAGAGAGAGCTTATATAATGGCACAATAGTGGTAAATATCAGGCCTTATCAGGAAACTACAAAAACCCTAACCGAATCTATAGATAAATCCAACCCCTAGTGGATTTATGAAAAGATAAAACAACCCCTTAGTGGGTTTATGAAAATATAAAACGAACCCTTAGCGGGTTTATGAAAAGATAAAACCAACCCCTAATGGTTTATGAAATCTATATCCTAAAGCTAACGGGTTTTCACCTGAAATACTCTAATACATACTCAAAACACGTATAATAGAACTTAGACAGAGCTTATATCATGGCATAATAGTGGTAAATATCAGGCCTTATCAGGAAACTACAAAAACCCTAACCGACCCTATAGATAAATCCAACCCATAGTGGATTTATGAAAAGATAAAAGCAACCTTAATGGGTTTATGAAAAGATAAAACCAACCCCTGTGGGTTTATGAAATCTAAATCCGAAAAGCTAATGGGTTT
>CAJHQP010004613.1:0-53591 GCA_905132765.1 Moricandia arvensis | reverse complement strand
AGCAAATAACTTGAGAATCATATTGGAGAGCCTTGGAGTTCAACAGCACTCTGCAAATGAGACTCCAAGAGAGGCGCTTAATCCAACCGCAGATACAGCTCAGAGGGTTTACCCGGTTGATCCTGAGGGGGGCAACCAACCAGAACCAGAAGGAGCAATACAGCATGAAGGTTCTGAAAGTCATGATCAACCTGATCACCTACAAGATCATGAGGATGACGACACTGAAGAACAAGTGCAAGTACAACCATTAAGAAGAAGCACCAGGATTAGGCATAAAAGGGTCTACTTCAATGCCAATGTAGTTACCCATCCCACTCAGGCAGTGTGTTCGTTGGTCCAATATCCAGAAGAACATCAAGCCTTCATAAGCAACGTAGATCAAGAGTATCTTCCAAGAACTTATGAAGAGGCCATGGCAGATGATGAGTGGAGAGCATCGGTTGAAGATGAAATCAATGCCATGATCAAGAATGATACATGGTTTGAGGCTGAGCTCCCCAAAGGAAAGAAAGCAGTAACAAGTCGCCTCATCTACACCATCAAGTATCTAGCTAATGGAAAACCAGAAAGAAAGAAGACAAGGCTGGTAGCAAGGGGATTCACTCAGACTTATGGAGAAGATTACTTGGATACATTTGCACCAGTAGCAAAACTTCACACCATTAGAATTATACTGTCACTTGCAACCAACTTGGAGTGGGAACTATGGCAAATGGATGTGAAGAACGCTTTTCTACAAGGAGAACTAGAGGATGAGGTCTACATGCGTCCTCCTCCTGGTCTAGAAGATATGGTCAAACCAGGAAACGTGTTGAGACTCAAGAAGGCCATCTACGGGCTGAAGCAATCACCAAGAGCATGGTACCATAAGCTCAGCACTACCCTTAATGGAAAAGGGTTTAGTAGATCTGAGGCAGACCATACTCTATTCACTCTCACCAGCCAACAAGGTATAGTAGTCATCCTTGTGTATGTTGATGATATCATCATCACAGGGAGTGACAAAGAAGGTATACAAACCACTAAAGCATATTTAAAATCTGTTTTTGATATTAAAGATTTGGGTGAACTAAAGTACTTTCTTGGAATAGAAGTATGCCGATCTAAAGATGGGCTATTCCTATCTCAAAGAAAGTACACACTTGATCTCTTGAATGGAGCAGGTATGCTTGGAGAGAAACCGGCAAAGACTCCACTAGAGGATGGCTATAAGATCTTGCGTGAGGGGGAGTATGAGGCAACACCATTTGATGATCCAAAACAATATAGAAGACTAGTAGGTAAGCTTATCTATTTAACGATCACTAGACCTGATATTTGCTTTGCTGTGAACCAGGTGAGCCAGCATATGCAAGTGCCAAAGGTTCATCACTGGAAAATGGTGGAGAGAATACTCAAATATCTCAATGGAGCTCCTGGACAAGGAGTATGGATGGGATGTAATGGCAACACAGAAGTAATAGGATACTGTGATGCTGATTGGGCAGGAGACAGAAATGATAGGAAGTCCACTACTGGCTATTGCACCTTCATTGGAGGCAATTTGGTAACCTGGAAAAGCAAGAAGCAAAAGGTGGTTTCATGTTCAAGTGCTGAAGCTGAATATAGAGCCATGAGGAAACTTACAAACGAGCTGGTATGGATCAAAGGATTACTCAAGGATTTGGGAGTCGAGATCACTTCTCCAATCACAATGCATTGTGACAACCAAGCAGCCATTCACATAGCCTCAAACTCAGTGTTTCATGAGAGGACGAAACACATTGAGGTGGACTGCCATAAGGTAAGACAAATGGTGATCCAAGAGGTCATATTGCCGTGTTACACAAGGAGTGAAGATCAATTGGCCGACATTTTCACTAAAGCCGCAAGTACCAAGGTGTGTGAGTCCATTTATCCTAAATTTGGACTCACCGACATTACCAAGGCATAACTCTCTTAGCCATGGAGCTTCTACTCTTTCCTTAGTATGTTTTTGTCCCAAAAACAGGGTTTTGCATATTAAGGTTTTAATGAGGGAAGTCTTCATGGTTTCCAAGCTTGATCTCATTGTATTGGATCAAGCTTGAGGGGGAGTATTGAACCTAATAACGAAGACAAGAAATAAAGAGGATGAGCTTACATGAGAGAGAGAAGACATCAGTGACCTAACGTGACTTGCAAGCAAAGAAACGAGGAGTAACCTAACGTGACTTGCAAGCAAAGAAAAGAGGAGGGGCACTTGGAATAAACTAAGGAGACCTATGGGGAGCTACTTCACGTGCATAGACAAGGGCAGAAGCACTCACTCACTTGCAAGACAAGGACCACTCAGCAACTTGCTCATCCCCCATGCTAGCCAAGCACATGCTGTCTCCTTTTGCTCCTCTCACTCCAAACATTAGATCTAGATCAGCATGGGTCTCTTATTATCTTATTTCTATTGTTTATTACTTGTATGGGCAGAAGGAATCTCTTGCTGCCTATATAATCACTTGTACTCACATCATTTAGAAGTAAGGGAAAAAGAATCCTTCCTCATTCTCTCTATTCTCTCTAGCATACAAACTACTAATCTCTCTCTCTCTCTCTCTGGTCACGAATCATACTCACTCTCTCTCTTGTGTTCTTCACAATATTCTTCATATTCTTACACCTCTATCGGGCTCGTGGGCCCCACCACTATCCGACGGCCGTGCGTTAATTTTTCCAAGGCTCGAAATCATTGTTTACTGAATCACCACTCGACTTTTCCCCGTATTTTGGCCTCCCTCGCACGGTATCGCGAATCACTTCCCGATAGGTCACCCATCTTTTCACTACTCCAGCCCAAGCACGCTTAACTCTGGAGTTCTAAACGGATGTGTGACGGAAAAGGTAAGTCAACTTTGGTGACATAGGTAGCCAAATCAATTCTCTTAAGCCTTTCCACATATCACAACTCGGGATGTTACAATTCAATTGGTAACAATTTCTCTGTGGGAGTGTTGAGAATGGGTGAGGTCTTGGGTTCGAGTAACGCCAAACGCATCAATAACCCACCTGTGAGCCGAGGCCCCAGAGGGCAGGTTGTATCACAGGGGAGGGCTTAGGGTTGATGCACTGCAGGGCCGGCTGATCCTCCAGGGTGGAGTAGGCTGTTATATAAAAGTCGACTTTTTTTGTGACAACCCGTCCCGTGGACCTCACTGTCCCAAAGACCTCAGGTTCACAGCGCTGCAGCGCTGTGAACCTGAGGTCTTTGGGACAGTGAGGTCCACGGGACGGGTTGTCACAGTATATGTCTTCACACCCCTCATTAGAAACAAGACAAAATACCCAAGGAGATTTTCAAATGGTGGGTCTAAAGAAGCAAAGAAAGTTGTGCCACAAGAAAGCTATATAAGCTTGACCCAACAAGACAAGATCCGGGAAAACCAGAGGCACAAGATTGTCTTTTATCAATACCAACATGATGAGGTATCAAATTCCATGGAGAAAAATATAAGTGTCAGCCGAAATTCATTGGCCATACTAAAGGAAAAACCAGAAAATCGGTTATTCAAGCAAAGGCTAAGGTAAATCCTATACTTGATGAATTGGTTTATAAATCATATTCCACTGGTATGCTACACTTTTCTGTGTCCAAGGATGCAAATACAGGTCGTGATGAACATAAGTCCAGAGAAGAAGAGCCGAAAGTAGTAAATCTTTTAATGGGCTACAAGAAGACTCAATGCACAAATTTGGTCATACTATCAAGCATGAACAACATTGAACAAGGTAAGTTTTTTAGTCCTAAAAATTTTAAAGATCGGACATGTTATAGATGTTATAAAAGAGGACACTTTGCTGTGAATTGTTCATCTAAGCAAATATTGAAAGAAACTGTAAAACCCGTATTTTGATAAATAATAAAATAATTATTAATCTCTGAAAACTCCATTTATTAAATTCTCAACGTCAACATCAACACCATAAATCCAGCAATAAAACAAATAGTCCAAATAAATATTGATAATAACAAAAACCCATAAGTCTGAAAAAGAAAGAAAAGAACGCCCAAAAAGCACCGACCCGAAATGATCACTCCTGATCGTCAGTCTCACCTGAAAGGGGTATCGAGAGAGGGGTGAGTAACAAGGAAGTCAGTCAGTGAGGTATGGAATGCTAGACACACAAATCACTGACTAAGTAAATAAAACTCCCACTATGGAAGTCTAGCTCTAACACGAACAATCACGACGCCTAGAGCGTCACACAAAACACACAATGCGATGATAGCATATAGCTACTCCGTACACCCCGCATCTCCTCATAAGGATATACATACTCTGCGTCGATAGTACAATATGTCTTTGTACCCCCGCCCACCATATCTGCGTCGAATGGAAACGTCTCTGCACCACGCACCAAACAATCTGCGTCGATAGTCCAGACGTCTCTGAACCCCCCACATCTGCGTTAATAGCCCGGGCATCCCTGAACCCCCGCCCTCCACATAGTCCCTACTTTATATCTATATATATATATATACTTATATATTTATCATCAATTAAACTCATACAATCCAGACAAGGTTGAATCCTCTAGACCCCTAATTTCCGGTTTACACTCAGTATCCTAACTATCAAGCAAGACTCGGTTCAAGCAGACGAAACATGTTTCGACACTAAATTATGATAGAAAGAATTCTACACTAGTAACGGGATTTAGGGAATAAACCCTCACCTTTGCCATAAGGGAGAACATGATACATATCGAAAATAACAAGATGACTTGGAAACCAAGAAAGCTTAGGATTTCGCCATGGGCCTCAACTTCTCGCCAAACCATACTAGATAAAAGATGATTAAAGATCAAACATGATTAATGATTAAAACTAGAGATTGAGAAGCTTGGAAAACAAGAAACCAAAAGGAACCATTTCACTTTCACGGCATTAGACACAGCCATAATTATTGACTTCACAACATCATGGCTTACGTAAACGGTGGAACACAATTAGAAGTGGTGATAAGAGATTAACTGAAAAAGGACGGCATGGATCTCCGGTGGCCTTCTACAACTCCGGGTGCTGAGCCGTGGTGGCTGGCGACGGGGACACTGTACAACGACTCCGGCTTCACCTTCATGGTCATGTTCTCCATCACATGGAAACGAAGGGAGAGAGGTGTAGATCATGGTGATGAAGCTTGACGGCGTGACTTACTCTCTGGCACGAGCAGAAAATAATTAAGAGGGTGGCTGACCTTCTGTGGAAAATAATATATACACGTTTACATAAATACACGGTTAGGGTTAATAAAATAATTGGCTTGGTTTGGTTTGCAAATGGATAGGTTTGATTGAAAAAATAATAACAAGAAGAAGATAAAACCGGGTTCGAAAAATCCGGGTCGTTACAATTTGTGACAATCTGTCCCGTGGACCTCACTGTTCCATTGACCTCAGGTTCACAGTGCTGCAGCGCACCGACCCGAACCCCTCCATTATGAGTTCTCAATAACTCCATAATTAGGTTGTTTGTGAGACTCGAACTTATGTCCTCACCCTTTAATAACACTCCCACAGGACAAGCTGTCACCAATTGATCTCATAATGGAGGGGTTGGGGTCGGTGCGCTGCCGCGCTGTGAACATGAGGTCTATGGGACAGTGAGGTCCACGAGATGACTTGTCACAGAAACATCACTAGAAGAGAAAACTGAATTATCACAAATGAGTCATAGTTTAATTCAATCTGGTTTGTTGGTTCTACATTATAGTTTCATGCACTTGTCTTTGTCAAAGGGTATTGAAACATGAGTTAAGGTGAAAGAACTCAAAGGAGAGGAACCACTAGGCGTCACCATTGTGATGGACAAGAATATGGTTGAAGACACAATGCATTCCATATTGCTTAAAGAACCAAAACCGGTAGTTAAAGTATCAAGCCAAGGTAAGTATCTGATATAGCCTATTTATTACCAGTTTTAGGCCATGTTCTAGGCTCTATTTAGGGTCTATTATGTGTGTCTAGGATATCTTTTAGAGTATTTACAAGTCCAGGTACGTTTTGGAGATAAATGGAGATACTTGGAGCTGTTGGAGCATTTAGAGGAGAAGAATTCGTAGCTGACTATCTGAGAGTCAAAGTGCAAACCTGTCGTCGATCGACGACACAACCATGGAATCGACCGATGATGAGAGACCAAGTTCGATCGATGCTGCACACTCGCCATCGATAGATGACCAACTCGCAGACAGGCGACTGAAAAGCCTAAGTTCAGAAGACAAAAGACAAGAATGCCCTGGACGAGTTTGACCTAGATTTTAGGGGATTTATATCTATGCTCATATATTGAGAGAAAGGGGTGTGCACGTGCAAGTAGAGGCTTAGGCAAGGCTTGAAAAAACCCACATAGCTTTATAGTTTTAGGTTTTTAGGGGAGAAGATTCATAACTCCTTAGGGAGATTTGTACTGAAACCCCAATATTCTATCTATGCATTATATTCAAATTATTATTATTTCTTTGATCATGTCTGAGTAGTCATCAACTAAGTTTAGGGTTCAATGATAGCAGTCATGGATTAGGCCAAAAGTAGGATTGATAACAAAGTTAATATCCATCAATTGAGTTGTGCTTAATGCTTGCATTCTTGAGTCGCTAACTAGGATATCGAAAGTAGGACATGGACGACTACGAGAGTAGGTTCTGTGCCAGAACAGACCATATTGAACTAGGCTGTTAGGCGCATGCGAGAGCTGGTCTAACTAGTCTGGTGGACTTATCAAATCTCGTTTACACTTCCTTCTAATTTTACCGTCGATCGACATTAGGCCATCACCGTTGATCGATGGTCTTTCCTTTTACTCGCATATGATAGTTGGAGTTAAAAAGGTCAAAATAGTTAATATTTGAGTCCTAGTATATTTACATATCTGTGCTTCTTATCTACTATAATCCATTAAGCTTGAACCCTAGATCTAGCATATTAACATTTGCATCAAGTTAGTTTATTAGAATATTTCCATATTTGCATTATTTCCATATTTGCATTATTAGCATATTTTCATATTGCATCTCTATTTCTTGAAAATGAATATTTCCTTAACTGATCGTTTGCCAACCCATATATATATTCACCTAGCTTAATCTTTAGGAATAAGAAATCTATCGTGCGCCATCGCTCTTTGTGGATTCGATCCCTAAGTACTACATCTGATCTTTTTGGCAAGAGTACTATTTGTGTATTAAAGACTAGGGTTAATTTGATAGTGATTTGTTTAGGATATTTATACCCTGCTAGAACAATAAACACACCCTAGTCAAATTTGGCGCCATTGCCGGGGAGCATTGATCGCCATTAGATTTAATTTCTAGTATTTAGTCTAAGTTTGTTTCTACATTCGAGTTACTAAATTTTTCTTATCCTTGTTTCAGGTGCATGCAAAGACACACCAGGAGAAATAAAGGACAAGAACTATTATTCTCCGACACCGATAGAATTGAACGTACGATCCGCAAAGAAAGATGACAAGCATCGACCGATAGCAACAACTCCGCATCGACCGACACATCTTTACAGATAGCATCGACCGACATCAGAACTTCAACATCAACCAACACTGATCACATACCGACGATCGACAACATAGTAGCCTCATCGATCGACAGAAGCCGACGAGTTCAAATGGATGCGATGTTGATATTGACTCGGGATGAGGACGAGACCTGCATGACCAAGACAGTCATCTGCGTAATGCAGCAGCTCAAAAGATAGATGATCAGGGGGTGTAATCCCTGATGAAGAAGTAGAAGCAGACGCTGCAGCAGCTCTACCTGAAGCTAATGCCCAAGCTGCTCAGAGAACACTAGCTGACTACAACCGTCCATACCAGTTCTACGCCAACAGATCTGGCATTCGCCCTCCAGGTTTTCAGAGAAATGATTTTGAAATCAAGCTGGCCTTCTTCGGACTTGTAGCACAAATACCTTACCATGGGTTACGAAATGAGTATTCTATGGATCATCTGGAGCGATTGGAGGATCTACTGACTGCTATCAAAGCCAATGGAGTCCCTGAGGACTATCTATTTTGTAAGCTCTTCAAGTACTCACTTGCTGGAGAAGCTTCATATTGGCTTAAGCAGTTACCACAAGGATCTCTGACATCCTGGAATGACAGAAAGAATGCTTTCTTGCGCAACTTCTCTAATGGTGCAAGAGCAGAAGACTTGAGGAGAAAGATTGCTACTTTTCACAGAAACCCTCAAAGTCTTTCAGAACTCTTGGATGAGATTCAAATCATACCAAAGAGAATGCCCACACCATGGGTTCAACGAAGTGCAACTTCTGAGCACTTTCTTTAGAGGTAGTGGTTAGGTATTGGATTACAGTATCAGATGGCTTTGGACACAGCTAGTGAGGAAAATTTCAGCACTAGAAATCCTGAAGAAGCTACAAGGTTGATTGAGAATCTGGCATCCAGCATCAGCACCAAGAACATAGATTTCGAAAGATAAAGATCAGCCCCAACTATGAGTAATGATCAGATGGAAGAGGTCAAGGCAAAACTCGATAGTGTTAAAAAATTCTTCAGAAAGCAGGTCACTTTTGCAAGGGTAGAAGCAATAGAGTCTGGAGATGATGAGATTGAAAAAGAGGATGTGAACTACATTGATGGGAATGGTTTCCAGAGATAAGGGAATTCATGCTTCAACAAGAACTCCTATAGGAATGGTCTCCACAACAAAAGCCTTTCAACAACAACATAACTTTTGGATCTTCCTACTACCAGAATCCTCCTCCAGAGATTCAGGAAAGCAAGACTGAAGCAATGGTTGACAGAGTTTTAGAGGGAACCTGAAAGTGGAACCCTCCAATGATTCCTTCACATTTGTAGACTGCTAAAAAGTGAACTTAGGAGGGATGGTAAAAGATGTTCCAGTGCAGATTAACAACACCTTAGTACCGATACACTTCCATGTGATGGACATCAAGATAGATTGGAACTCTTCACTATTACTTAGAAGATCATTCATGGCTACTATGGGAGCTATATACGATATGAAGTCAAACAGCTTGTACCTATCTCTAATTGATCAAAATATTTTCTATGAACCTGTCAAGAATAAGAACAAGGCTACTCTAATTGAATTGTGTAATAATGCAGAACTTGTCGCCACATGCTTCTGCGATTATGATTTCGATGAAGAGTCCAAAGTTGGAGCATCGATCGACACCCAACCCAGACTATCGATCGACACACTTGCAATTTAGCAATTAGTAGATACCCATCCTTTGTTATCGATCGACACCCACACTCCAGAACCGATAAACGCCTACCACACATATGGTGTTTACAACACAACCCACATCGAGTACGATGAAGACTACAAAAAGAAGAGATGATTGAGTCTTGTGATATTGCTATGGAAGAGGCTGGTGTTTTTCATATTTCCCATCAATTCAGGATTTGACATGGATCGACGGTAACCCTATGCCATCGATCGATACTCACCACGAAGCAGAAACTGACGTAGATTCAGCTGCAGAATGCGAGAAGGAATATGGTTATCTACAACTAGGCGAATTCAATATTATGAGACATCCAGAAGGTGACACAAGAGCTATGGATGGCAGACTACTTAATGCCACGAGGGAAGATACTGTAGACATTCTTTCCATGGCTAATGGAGCTGGAAACTTTTTCGCGCAACAGTCTGGTTATCGAGCATCGAGCGACGGTCACCATACACCATCGATCGACGCACGTCCAGTATGCGAAATATACGATGCAGATCACAGAGAGAAAGAGTAGACTAATGTCGCGGCCTGGTATCATAGGAAACTGGTTGGGTGATGAACGTGAGAGTGGATAATCAAGCATCAATCACATGCTACTCATGGCCTTCGAATGACATCAGATCGTGGACCAGAACACCAACATGGAGCAGAAGAGACATATATTGGTAACCTTAGATCATATGAGTTTGGTATTTTCAGAGACCCATAGGGACATGCACGGGCTCTTGATGGGAGACTCCTACATTTATCCAAGGAGGATGTAGCAGATGCTCTTATTATGGCTAATGGATCGGATAATATATTTGGACAATAGCATAGGCCATCGATCGATGCACACCATTCAACATCAATCGATATTGAGGAGCAAAGACACGAGCCGATCCATACTGATCCATACACTTTCAAGCCACCATCGATCGCCACAAACATCCGGACATCGATCGATTGGCATTATGAGCAAGGCACAAGAGCTTTCGATACTGAAAGCAACAGACTTTTTCACTAGGAAAAGAAAAATGAGTATAACATCTACAGAGATGAGAATTGTAATGCACGAGCTACAGATGGAAGGGTAGTGAATGTGCTAGCTGAAGACATTAGAGAAGTTCTAAAGAGTGATAATTTGTTTGAGCAGAGCTACATCCTACATATGTTTACCAGAATATGAGGCAAGGATCGATATGTCTCAAAAGGATCAACAGACATACATCAGAGATGAGATTGATGATATTGTGAATGCGATCTATAGAACTTAAGATATGTCACTGGATGATTTTTACAAGAGGTTGGATGATGTCTACTACCCTATAGACGCATGCCTTACCTGTTCGACTGCACACATGGATGAGATGAAGCAAGATTTGTATACTGTTCAGAGACATCATGTGATTGGGGCAGATAACCGAGAATCGATCGGTGGCTTCATCAACGCATCGATCTACACCGATGAAAATGGACAGAAGAAAACAACAAAGGTCGAATTAGAAGATAAGTTCGATGAGATTGCACTTTCTTAGAGCCTGATGTAGGAAGATATTTCTCAGCAATTGGAGGATTTTTCAGAGACTACAACAGCCAGACTTAGAATGCTACAACAAAATATTGAGAAACATAACAAGGGATGCACTCAATGGCCTTCTTCAGAACATTTACAAGGAATGAGAAAACCAGAAAAGATGAGGCAATAAGGAACTACATCAGTACATGGTTTCAGAAGAGCAAAGAAGATGTAGACACTTATTTTCCAAGTGTTGATCCAACTTCCTACTAGTCAGAGAGTTCACAACGCCGAGCTAAAGACTATAACCAAGCGTTGAGTGGGAGGCAACCCACTGTATAGTAAGCTTTTATTTTGTTTTTACTTATACTACTACTTATTTCGAGTTTTATTTTGTTTTATAGACTGCTTAAGTCACCATCAATCAACATCATAGAGGCACCATCAGTTGACTCTGGATCGCGACCATACACACCTACCATCTATTGATACCCTTTTACGGAGTTTGGTATCGAGTTTTCTACTTAATCTATTTACTTATGATTTATTTTTTCCTAACCAATCCAGGACGGATTACACTACGGATAGTGTAATTTAAGTCTAGGGAAGATTCGCTAATGCTATTTATTTAGTTTTTGAGTTTTATTTGCTATATATATATAAAAGTTTTTAAAAAATTTTATTGAGTCAAGAAGGGGACTATGATCAAGATTTATTATTGACTAACCACACTTTAGCACCATTCTTAGAAGGTTGTTGCAGAGATTACTAGAGATACCAAAGTGGATCTTCCTACCACTATATCACACTTGCTTAGAAAATTTGAAGGAACTGAAGTTGATTTCCAACACTAATCCTAACATTATCTGCTTGCTTTGGGGCTTGGTATACACTGGATCGGATTCCTTCTACAAAGTCTATAGGTACAAGTCATTGCACCACTGCATCTACCTAATAGCTTAAAAGATTGAGATGACTTCCCGAGATGCAGAGGGGTAGGTAAATTACCTATGACCACATTATTCTAATTCGGAGGAATGATCACACATCGTTGGAAGCGAGGGGTAGGTACATTACCGATGAAAGAACCCCATTATTCGCCGACGACTTTGCCCAAAAAGCAAAAAAAAAGAAAAGAAAAGAAAAAGAAGAGGAAAATCAAAAATGATATGGCACGATGGATTGTATCAACATCATTGTCCATTGAGTTTGAGATCTAGAAAGATTCAGAGAGAAATGGGTAGAAAGGAATCAGAGAAGACTTTGTGGCTAGTTGTCCAAATACGTGCAGAGGTAGAGTCCATGTGTCTTTTGATCGATACTCCCAAGGTAAAGCCTACATTTTATTTATGCAAAGAAATGAAATCAGTAGAGCAGTGAGTCAGACTAGTATTTGCTAAGTTATTAGTAGACTGGATTTGGTTGCTATACTAGGATAGGGTATATAAAGTTTCCCTATGATTGACTTGATAGGATGTGGTTGCAACAGGGTAAGATGACAAGTTATACTTAGACTTTATGTGAGCCTCCGCTTTTCAAACCTCTTTCACAGGCTTAGTTTGCTTGAGGACAAAATTAGGCAAGTCTTGACAAAACCCACATTGCTTTATAGTTTTAGATTTTCAGAGGAGAATATTAATAACTGCTTAGGGAGATTTATATCTCCTAGACATTATTTGAGAAATGATTTGCCAAATGTCATTACTATATTGAATTTGAAAGGAAAATGATAACATGGCTTAATATAAAATGTCATATGACTCTTACCTTATTATGACATGTACATTGTCATTTATGATGTATTATATTTTTGGTAATGTCATTTATTAAGTTTTTATTTTTGGTAAGATTATTAAAATATACGAATAAATTATTTTTATTATCATTAGTAAATATTTTAATTAATAACATAACTATAAATATAAAAACATTTCACATCAATTATAGAATTTTAATATAAAAATATTTGTATATAATTATACTTCTATCATAATAATTAAAATTTTTAGTTTTACTTTAAATTTATGTAAAAAAAAACTAATGAAGTTTTCAAGTTCTTAATATTTTGCATTAATAGACATAAAATATGTTCATTCAAATAATTTTATTCAATTTATTTAATTAAGTAGTAAATTAGTTGTAATAAAACTTAACAAAATCTGATAATATAAATTAAAATTTATCAAATTAAATTAAGAAATATTTAAAATAATTATTTATCTTTTTATATTGATAAACTAAAATCTAAAAGTATTACTATATATATATATTAAATTTAAAATTTAATATCTAGCTATAATTTTTAAAAATTATTATTATTGCGCATGGCGCATGAAACCTCCTAGTTATTGGAACCCTAATATTCTATCTATGCATTATATTCAGATTATTATTCTTTTTTTGATCATGTCTGAGTAGTCATCACCTAGGTTGAGTGATAGCAATCATGGACTAGTCCAAAAGTAGAATTTCTAGCTAAGTTAATATTCATTAATTGAGTTGTGCTTAATGCTTGCATTCTAAAGTAGCTAACTAGGATCTCGAAAGTAGGACATGGACGACTACGAGAGTAGGTTCTATGCTAGAACAAACCATATTGAACTAGGCTGTTAGGCGCATGTGAGAGCTGGTCTAACTAGTTTGGTGGACTTATCAAATCTCGTTCACTCTTCCTTCTGATTTCACTGTCGATCGACATCAGGCCATCACCGTTGATCAATGGTCTTTCCTTTTGCTCGCATACTAGAGTTGGAGTTAAAAGGGTCAAAATAGTTAATATTTGAGTCCTAGTATATTTCCATATTTGTGCTTCCTATCCACTATAATCCATTAAGCTTGAAACCCTAGATCAAGCATTTTAACGTTTGCATCAAGTTAGTTTATTAGAATATTTCCATATTTGCATTATTAGCATATTTCCAAATTGCATCTCTACTTCTTGAAAAGGAATATTCCCTTAACTGATTGTTTGCCAACCTATATATATTCAGCTAGTTTAATCTTTAGGAATAAGAAATCTATGGTGTGCCTTGCTCTCTCTGGATTTTGTTCCTAAGTACTACACTTGATCTCTTTTGGCAAGAGTACTATTTGTGTGTTAAAGACTAGGGTTAATTTGAAAGTGATTTTTTAGGATATTTATACCCTGCTAGAACAATAAACACACGTCTGTCAGTATCTAACACCACCTTAGATATTGGTACTGACATGTATGTTCTTGATTCAGGAAGGCCACAAGAGAGCCATAAACTTATTGAAGTTCTGAGGGACAAACCAGAAAATGACTTCAATCATGAGCCACCCATACAAGTGGAAACCAAAGGGTGAACATTGTGTTGTTCAAATTCCAAAAACTATGGTAAGTTTCATTTAAGACCAGCATGTTATTAATATTATCATGATAAGATTAATGCACTTGTCTTGTCCAAGAGAGTGTGAAATGGGTTCAGGAACCAGGGAGTACACTACCCAAAAGGAAGAGGCACTAGCCATGATGTTATTAGATGCTGATCAGAAACAAGCCCTAGGTGATGCTGAACCAATTCCATTCAAATTCAGCCTAAGCAAGGTAAGTTTCTCTAATATTAAAACGCCTATACCACTTGATAAAGCAGACATCATGCACTTGTCTTTGCCCAGGAGTTTTGAGTTGTTGCAAGAAAGAAAACAAAACAACACAAGTTGTCTATAGAAGAAAATCATTCTTCAACTTTTGTAAGCTATCAAAGTAAGTCGGGAACTTTGACATTATGTTTATCAATGTCCAAACACAGATATCATGCACTTGCTTTTTGTCTAGTATGTTGAGATCAATGCAGGTTGCAAAGAAGAAAGCTTCAAAGAAATCCCAACAGATATTCTTTTGTTGCTAGGAGGATCAACCCCAAAGATGGTCAACAGCGAAACTACCAGAAATGTGAAGTACCATCAGCTCCAGAATAGACGTAGTGACCATTTCCATAGCAGAGGCGTGATCCTACCCTATCTTCTCAAATGAGAACCACATGAAACACCAAACATTCCCAAACAAAAACAATACCAAGGTAAAGCTCTAGAATCTCAAAAGAGAATGAAAGCTGTTTTGCTCTATCTTGGTGCAGGTTATACAATTTTGAGGTCGAAACCTTGTCAAAGAGGGAGGGGTGTTGTGGTCTTGAAATCCATGGCTCAATCAGAAGTTCACCAAACTGCACAAACCGACCATATTGGAGATACCAGTGACATAGGTCCAGTCCAAGGATCATATCTCAGAAACCAGAACGAGTCATTTACAATTGGAATTGTACCCAAAAAAATCCGGACCACGAAGATATGAATTTACAAACAAGAGGTTCCCAGCTTGTTCATCTGCAAGTACCAGACTTTAGAAGAATTCAAGTCCCGTGAAGGAGCGGCCCGAACAAAAGACTATCATAGGATTCAAGATATATCTCTTAGCTTTCCAAAATGTCTAGAATAAGGAGAAATGGCCACAGAAATTAGAAGATATGATCATTTTCCAAAACTGGCCAAACCGAGCAGATTATGGAAAGATTGGACAATCTTTGGGTTTGATCATTTACCAGCCAAGAAATTCAGACTAGAATACTTTATGATAAAAAAATGCTACCAGAAGACCAATCCAACCACTCAGATGTTCAGTACATCATCTTACCATGGACCAGCATGCATAGGAATAAGAAGATCCTCATTAACTTCAACGTGCCTTATTTGGAGATTCTTGCATTCAACCTCCAACAGCTCTTTTCTCTTCAAATGAGACACGACATCAGCACCTTCCAGACCATAAAGAAGGTTCTAAAGAAGCTCATTTATCTTCTTAAACCGTCCAGGTTCAAGGAAGCTTAAGTTACTTGCTTGGAGCCAAAGATCCTTAAAAGACTCCAACGACTAGTTTTTCATTCTATAGATTCGTTTCCATTTCTATTAGTTTTAGAACGTTGGGACCTTTGTCTCTGAGCATTATATAAGCTCCTATAAGTCCATTATAAATGCCACCCTTCAATCAACCAAGTTTATAAAAAGTTTATTTAGTTTTTATCAAACTTGTTCTTTGAATAAAAATCGATTGTCTTTAGGATTCTAGTGAGTAAAGTACTTTAGTCCTACTGCTTTGTGGTCTTATAGGTTGTTAGTGGATTCAGAAGCTCTTCTTTGTGGTCTTATAGGTTGTTAGTGGATTCAGCAGCCTTAAGGAACACAGATTAAGAGAGTCAATCAACCCACCGATGGAGAGATTCAATCATCTATCCATCGCTTCCATCTCACCCATTGACAAAGCTTGAGAGTGATACACATCCAGAAAGCTTAGCTCCATTCCCATCCACCAATCCGACCATCCTCCTCATCTTATCATCATCTTATTATCTGTATATTTCTCATATCATTCATATCTCATTTCGTTTTGCATTTGTTTCAAGTAATCAGACCAAAACCAGTCTTATCGCCCATTTGATCATATCTTGGGTCGGAACGATTTGAGTAACCATAGCCATCCTGTCAACCCAGGATCTGTTCCAACAGCACCATGGGTGTATATCGCAAGTATGTTTCACCGAGGAATTAAAGCGAAAGAGCTCAACGACAGAAACTCTATCGAAAAAGAAATCGACTTTCGTCAAAAATGCCCTAGAACAAAATAAAACGGAAACCTTTTGGCAATTATGGAAATCCGAGGCCTTAGAATAAAAGTGTGAAACGACATGAGAACCCATTCTGTCACTATGTCTTGACGAGAAATTCACTGAGCGTCACGTTGAAATTGGCGCTAACCTTTGCGAGCCTTTGAAAACAGAGCTTATAGCCTGTCTGAAAAGAACATATACACGTTCCCTTGGGCTGCAGAATACATGCCAAGGATCAACATCAACATAAGATGTCCCAACTCAACGTCGTCCCGACTTTCAAACCCGTCAAAAAAAGACGAAAGCTGGGACCAAAACTCGGCACCACAGTCAACGACAAGGTCGATAAACTCCTTAAAGTTGGGTCCATAACGGAGGTCAGATACCCCGACTGGCTCGTAAACCCCGTAGTAGTCAAAAGGAAAAACGGAAAGTGGCGAGTTTGCGTTGATTTCACCGATATCAACTAGGCATGTCTTAACGATAGCTTCCCATTAGCACACTTCGATCACTTGGAAGAAGCAACAGAAGGGAACGAACTCTTATCTTTCATGGATGTTTTTTTGGCATACAACCAAATTATGATGAATCCCAACGATCGCGAGAAAACTGAATTCATTAGAGATCGTGGCACCTATTGTTACAAAGTAATGCCTTTTGGTCTCAAGAACGTAGGCGAGACTTACCAACGACTCATAAAACGCATGTTCTCCGAGAATCTCGGAAGCTAACCTGAAGGAGATCAATGCACTGATCGGAATGGCCTCTCCAAAGAAAAAGCGAGAAGTAAAAAGGTTAACAGGAACAGTGGCAGGGGTTAATCGCTTCATCCGGGGATCCACAGACAAATGCTTACCCTTCTACGACACCTTAAAAGGGAACAAAAAAATTCGAGTTGTCTAAGGAATGCGAAAATGTTTTCCAACAGCTGAAGCATTGCCTGACCACTCCCCGAATTTTTGCAAAACCCGTTGAAGGGGAACCATTATTCATATACATCGGCGGTATCCACAATAGCTGTAAGTGGCATTCTCATCAGAGAAAAACCCGACGAGAAAAAACCAATTCTTTTTATGAGTAAAACCTTGCTGGATGCCAAGATGTGGTACCCTCTAATTGAGAAGCTGGCACTCGCTGTCGTGATGTCACCTCGGTAACTAAGACCGTACTTCTAGTCGCACGCGATCGTAGTCCTCACATCGTTTCCACTACGGACGATTTTGCACAGCCCTAGTCAATTTGGGAGGCTAGAAAAGTGGGCAGTCGAACTAAGTGAATACGATATCGAGTATCGGGAAAAAACTTGTGCGAACTCGCAAGTACTCACCGATTCCCTGGTGGAGCTACCCACGGAGGGCATCACAAACCAAGAATCAAATTTAACATAGACCCTTCATGTCGACGGGTCTTCATCTAAATAAGGCTCGGGGATTGGAAATTGACTCACGTCGCCGACTGGAGAAGTGTTGGAGCAATAATTCAGACTAATTTTTAACGCTTCAAACAAAGAAGCTGAATACAAAGCTCTCGTCGCAGGTTTTTGGCTAGCTCACAGTCTCAAGATACCTAATATCCATGCGTATTGCGGCTCAAAACTGGTGGCAACCCAATACAGCGGGGAATACAAAGCAAGAGATGAGAGGATTAATGCATATCTAAATCTCGTACAGAATGTAGCTCAAGACTTCAATTAATTCGCTCTCACTCGAATTCCCCACGAGGTAAACGACCAGGCCGACGCCTTAGCGGCCTTGTCTTCAAGCTCAGATCCGGGTCACAGAAGAGTATTCCTCGTTGAATTCATAGAGAACTCTGAGCATCGGGCCACCGGTCATCGTGAACCTAATCAACTCACAAGACTATGACGACGATGACATCCAGCCCAAGGAAAATTTGGAACAATCATAGTACGGTTGCGATAAGCTGTGGATGAAAATGATCCTAGTGTACATCACCAATGGAACGCTCCCCAAAGAAAAGTGGGCGCCCGTAAAGTCAAAATCCAGGCCGCACGATACGTCCTAGTAAACGGAGAACTCTACAAATGGAGGTTCTACAGACCACTGATGACCTAAGCATGGAAAGGGACAAAGCGCGGAAAATCATGAAAGAGGTCCACTCTGGATCTTGCATGAACCACTTTGGCGGGAGATCCCTCCCAATCATAATAAAACGTCATGGTTACTTTTGGCCAACAATGATCAAATATTGTGAGAGCTGCGCACGAAAGTGCGGAAAGTGCCAAAGACACGCACCAACAATCCATCAACCAGCAGAAGTACTATTGTCGATTTTAGTTTGTGTTTCCTTGATACTTTCTGGTCAATTTGTTGAATCCTTGATAGGATAGACTGATGATCGATGGATTGATGGATTGATATCGAGATGGAAGTGGTTCTTCAGTGTAGGATCGATGGAGAGATCAAACACTTGTGTAGAAGTGCCAGAGATCGCGAAGAATACCTCCACAAACAATGATTTATGGCGAAAATCCTTGCAAAGAATCATCTCCTAGGCAAACAATGTTCAGAAACTGAACAAAGGATTCACAGGATCAAAGAGAAGATTTTTATTGAAAAAGTGAATGAGATAAACAGAAACAAAACACGAGTTTATGTAGAAGAAAAGGAAGATGAAATACTCTAAGGTTTCTGTAGAAAACTAGGTAGACTCTTGGGTTCTATAGGCGAGACCAAAGACTGAAAGGTTGAAGAGCTTAGTCAAATCCTTGACTTGATTCTTGTCTTGGGTCGAATTGGATTATGAGTTAACCAAACGAGCAATTGCATCCCCTAATCTTCTGGTTTGTGATCTTGTGACTGGGCCTTTGGCGAAAGAGAAAGAGAATGGGTCTTTGTCTTCATGGTTTTGGACTGAGAAAGGAATATCTTGTCCATTAGCTTCTTGGGTCGAGACTGCTTTTCTTTGGGCTGAAAAAGATGTATCACCAAATTTAGAATTGGGCCGAGCAGTCTTTTGTCCAGCTCGTGGTCGAGTGTCACTCTCACCCAGCTCCAAATCAGCTCATGTTCGAGTGTCACTCCCATTCAGCTCTGAATCAGCTCCTGGTCATGTGTCATTCCCATTCAGTTCAGAATCAGCTCCTGGTCGAGTGTCATTCCCATTCAGCTCCGAATCAGCTCCTGGTCGAGTGTCACTCTCATTCAGCTCAGAATCAGCTCATGGTCGAGTGTCACTCCTATTCAGCTCTGAATCTGCTCCTGGTCGAGTGTCACTCAGCTGGCTCAGCTCATCTAGCTCGCCCTAGCCTAAGTCAGCTACTGGTTTAGTCATGGTTGCATCATCCCCTCCTCCTTTAATAGGATTTGACCTCAAATCCAAATGATCTGCATGAAATGGGATCAAGTCAGCAACACTGAAAGTAGAACTGATTGGATACTTACCTTGTAAACTATCTTGTAAGTATTGTTGTTGATTCTTTTCAACACTTTGAAAGGTCCATCCGCCCTTGGCAAGAGTTTAGACTTTCTTTCTTCTGGAAATCCCTCTTTTCTCAAGTGTATGGTTACCAAGTCACTAGGTTCAAGTATCAGCTCACGCCTGCCTTTGTTAGCATATTTAGCATACTCCTTTGTCCTTTCCTCAATATTCCTCTTAACCTGCTCATGTAAAGACACACCATATTCGGTCTTGGCCTTGCCATCAAGGCTAGTCTATTCATTGAGAGGTAAAGGCAACATATCAAGTGGAGTCAAAGGGTTAAATCCATAGACAATCTGGAAAGGAGAGAATCGAGTAGCTCGGTGCACAGAGTGATTATAAGCAAACTCAACATGTGGAAGACAGTCTTCCCAAGACTTAATGTTCTTTTTAATCACAGCACGCAAAAGAGTTGCTAGAGACCTATTAACGACTTCAGTTTGCTCATCCGTTTGTGGGTGACAAGTAGTAGAAAAAAACAACGTAGTTCCTAGTTTAAACCATAGTGTTTTCCAGAAATGACTCAAAAACTTAGTGTCTCTATCAGATACAATGGTCCGAGGAATTCCATGTAGTCTAACAACTTCTCTAAAGAACAAATCAGCAATGATGAGAGCATTGTCAGTTTTGTGGCAAGCAATGAAGTTAGCCATCTTAGAGAATCTATCAACAACCACAAAAATTGAATCTTTGCCCTTCCTAGTTCTAGGCAATCCCAGAACAAAATCCATAGATATGTCAACCCAAGGTGCATTATGAATAGGTAGTGGAGTATACAAACCTTGTGGTCGAGCCTTAGCCTTAGCATGGGTGCAAACAACACATTTGTTGCATATTCTCTCAATGTCCTTCTTCATGTCGGGCAAGTAGAAGTGCTCCTTTAGTATGCTATAACTCTTAGAAACACCAAAATGTCCCATAAGTCCTCCTCCATGAGACTCCCTGACATACAACTCTCTCAAAGAACAATTAGGCAAGCACAAACAATTTTCAAAGAAAAGAAAACCATCAGCCTGATTGAACTTGCCACTGGTGTGCTTCTCACTGTTTTAACGTGTTCTTTGAAATCAGGGTCATCAGCATAATAAGTTTTCCCTTGTTCAAAGCCTAACAACTTAGTTTCCATTGAAGATAACAAGGTATACCTTCTTGACAGTGCATCAGCAACAACATTGTCTTTACCTTGCTTGTAATGGATTACATATGGAAAGGTTTCAGGAAACTCAACCCATTTAGCATGTCGCTTGTTCAGCTTGTGTTGGCCCTTGAGGTGTTTGAGTGATTCATGATAAGTATGTATCACAAACTCCTTTGGCCAGAGGTAGTGCTGCAAGGTCTCAAGAGCTTTGATCAAGGCATAGAGCTCCTTGTCATAATTAGGATAGTTCAGCATGGCTCCTCCGAGTTTCTTACTGAAGTAGGCGATTAGCCTCTTTTCATGCATCAGCACTGCTCCAATTCCTACACCAGATGCATCACACTCAATTTCAAAAGTCTTAGTAAAATCAGGAAGAACAAGTAGGGGGCATTACTCAACTTTCTTTTCAAGGTTTGGAAGGCCTCTTCTTGTGCCTTTTCTCATTTGAAATCTATGTTCTTCTTTATAACCTCAATGAGAGGTGTTGCAATGGTGCTGAAGTCTTTGAAAAACCTCCTGTAGAAACCAGCTAGTCCATGGAAACTTCTAACTTCACTTACACTCTTCGGGCTTGGCCATTCTTGGATTGCTTTAACCTTCTCCTCGTCCACCTTGATTCCTTGAGCTGTAACAGCAAAGCCTAGAAACACAAGGTGATATGTCCCAATAACACACTTCTTAAGATTATCAAAAAGAGATTTCTTTCTAAGCTGAATGGGAGTGATACTCGAACATGAGCTGATTTGGAGTCGGGTGAGAGTGACACTCGACCACGAGCTAGACAAAAGACTGCTCGGCCCAATTCTAAATTTGGTGATACATCTTTTTAGCCCAAAGAAAAGCAGTCTCGACCCATGAAGCTAATGGACAAGGAATTCCTTTCTAAGCACTTCAAGAACAGATTTCAGATGTCCTACATGCTCATTTAAACTTTTGTTGTAGATTAATATATCATCAAAGTAAACTACAACAAAGTGCCTATGAATGTTCTTACGACGTGATTCATCAGCCTCATGAAAGTACTAGGGGCATTGGTAAGACCAAATGGCATAACAAGCCACTCATACAATCCACGTTTGGTTTTAAAAGAAGTTTTCCACTCATCCCCTTCTTTCATTCTAATCTGGTGATATCCACTTTTCAAGTCTATTTTAGAGAACACACAAGATCCATGTAATTCATCAAACATATCATCAAGTCTAAGGATAGGATGTCTGTACTTTTAAGTGATATTATTGATGGCTCTGCAGTCAACACACATGCACCAGCTTCCATCTTTCGTTGGCACCAAGAGCACAGGTAAAACACAAGGACTCATGCTTTCTCTGATATGTCCTTTCTCCATAAGTTCATCGACCTGTCTCTGGAGTTCTTTAGTCTCATCAGGATTGGTCCTGTAGGCTGGTCTGTTGGGAAGGGAGGCGCCTGGAACCAGGTCTATTTGGAGTTCAATCCCTCGGATGGGAGGTAGATCTTTAGAGCCTTCTTCTGAAAATACATCAGCATAATCTTGCAAGATAAACTTAAATTCACTCGGTAGCACCGGTTCAGAGTCAGAAGAAATCATTAGTGATCCTTTAAAGACAAACAAAAGCATAGATTGTTGGAGGTACATAGCTTTCTTAACCTCACTGTTTTTAGCCATGAGGTGTATCTCCTTGTTTTTCTGTCCATCTACTGGTTTCTCCTTGGTTTTAGTTTCTTGTCGCCTGAGCTTGAGTTGTAGTTGATCTTCGTGGACCTCTTGTGGGGATAATGGTGAAAGAACAATCTTTTTGTCTCTGTGGGTGAAAGAATGGCGGTTTGTAAACCCATCATGAATGGCCTTCTTGTCAAACTGCCAAGGCCTTCCCAATAGGATATGGATGGAGTCAATGGGCAGTACATCACATACTATCTCATCCTGGTACCTCCCAATGGTTATAGGAACCATCAATTGTTCGGTGACCTTCAACTCCCCATCCTCATTCAGCCATTGTAGTAGGTATGGTCGAGGATGTTTTCCAGTCTTCAAGCCTAACTTTCCTACAAGAGATTCACTTGCAACATTAGTACAACTCCCACCGTCTATAATCAAGCTGCAAACTTTATCATTAACAATGCAACGAGTGTGGAATAGATTCTCTATTTGGTCGTTTTCTTCTGGTTTAGGTTGAACTTTCAGTGACCTCCTTGTAACAAGAAGTTCTCCATGGGCTGGATATTCTATAGCTTCTTCTTCAGTATCTTCAGCCTTCTCATCTTCAGAGATCAGTTCACCATTCTCAAGTAAGATAATTACCTTCTTGTTAGTGCACTCATTGGGATAGTTCCCAAATCCATGGCATTTAAAACATTTTACATCTCTGGACCTGGTAGATGGTGCCTTGCCCTTGTCATATCGTAGATAGCCTTTTGCTTCTTCCTTTGGCTTGACAAAGACCTTGTTTTCCTTGGCGTTGGATGACCTGAAGTTGTTGCCATAAGAAGCTTTTGGACTAGACTTTCTCTTCAACTGATGCTCAATAATAACAGCCTTGGGAAGAAGCTCATAGATGTCTGCATACTCCTGCATCTCCAAATGGTCCTGAATGTCTCAGCTAAGTCCAGCCTGGAAACGAGCCATTGTTGCATCTGAAACTTCATCTACAGCAGATTTGATTATAAGGATCTCCATTTCTTGATAATAATCTTCAACACTCTTGCTGCCTTGAATAAGCCTTCTTAGCTTTTGATGAACTTCTCTATTGTAGTGACTAGGAAAAAACCGTATCTTCATGATAGTTTTAAGTTCATACCAGGACGCTACCTGTGGTTCTCCTGTCCTGCGCCTGGTTGTGACAATCTGATCCCACCAATGAAGCGCATATCCATCAAATTCAGTAACAGCAAGCCTTACTTTCTTTGGTTCTGAGTAGTTTTGACAATCAAACACCAGCTCAATCTTCTTCTCCCAATCCAAGTAGGTATCCGGATCATTCTTACCACTGAAAGATGGTATTCTGAGCTTGAGGTTGCCAAGACTATTATCAAGCTGTTCTCTGGGAATTCGGTGAACATGGGTTCTGGTTTGAGATGTTGCTCTCACTGGTTTTACTTCATCAGAACTCCTTCCAGACGTTGAGTAGTTGTCCTCAGTTCCTCCTGTGGCCACTCTCTTGCCTCTTCTTTTCTCTCTAGCTGCTTTCCTAGCCTGTGAAGACATACCCAAAATATCATCAGTTGGAGTTTTCGCAAACTCTAACCTTTGGTTAAACTCTTTCATCATATGAGACATCATTGCTTCCATTTGCAATTGATCCAGCTTTATAGGTGGTATTTCATCACGATCACTTTCATCACCCATGTCCCTGTTGAAAACTTAACAATGAGGGGTTAGTACAAATAAGATTAGCCGAAGCCTCACAAGTGTTTCTCTCAAGTGTTTAGTGCACTCAGTAGTTCTCTGTGATTCCAAGAGTTCAGTAACCAAACAAAATCAAGCATGTATTGAATCGATTCCCCGCCCTAAAAGAGAAGAAGAAAATAAACAGATTGCAAGATTTTTGGTTGCAAATAACTTTACCACTAGAGGCTGGATTTCTCCTCAGCCTGGCCGGATTTCTCCTCAGCCTGGCCGGATTTCTCTTCAGCCTTTTGATATTTTCTTATTTTTTTTTCTTATACTGGTTGGCTCCTTTGCAGAACAACAGATAGACAGAGAAGAAGAAAAGAAAATTTACAGAGAAGATGAACAGACAATGAAAATAAGGTTCCCAAAAAGAAAGAGAGAAGATTTTGATTACAAGTCCTACAATCAGCAGCCCTCAATCTGCTCTGATACCACTTAATGAGTCCCTTAGAGGATTTTGTACCCTTTTGAATGATCTGAGGGAGATTTGGTTTGTGTTTCCTTGATATTTTTCTGGTCGATTTGCTGAATCCTTGATAGGATAGTCTGATGATCGATGGATTGATGGATTGAGATCGAGATGGAAGTGGTTCTTCAGTGTAGGATCGATGGAGAGATCAAACACTTGTGTAGACGTGCCAGAGATCGTGAAGATTACCTCCACAAACAATGATCTATGGCGAAAATCCTTGCAGAGAATCAACTCATAGGCAAACAATGTTCAGAAACGGAACAAAGGATACACAGGATCAAAGAGAAGGTTTTTATTGAAAAAGTGAATGTGATAAACAGAAACAAAACACGAGTTTATGTAGAAGAAAAGGATGTATCACCAAATTTAGAATTGGGCCGAGCAGTCTTTTGTCCAGCTCGTGGTTGAGTGTCACTCTCACCCAGTTCCAAATCAGCTCTTGTTCGAGTGTCACTCCCATTCAGCTCCGAATCAGCTCCTGGTCGAGTGTCACTCCCATTCAGCTCAAAATCTGCTCCTGGTCGAGCGTCACTCCCATTCAGCTCCAAATCAGATCCTGGTCGAGTGTCACTCCCATTAAGTTCAGAATCAGCTCCTTGTCGAGTGTCACTCCCATTCAGCTCCGAATCAGCTCCTGGTCGAGTGTCACTCAGCTGGCTCAGCTCATCTAGCTCGTCCTGGCCTACGTCAGCTACTGGTTCAGTCATGGTGTCATCAGGTACAAAGGCAATTCATCACAAGACGAGTTCAACTATCTCTCTCTAAACAAAGGGGGGAGTGGGTACGTATATGTATACTCATATACTCCCATTTTTCAAAATATTCGTTCGCACATACTCAAAAACAAAAAGTAAGCTATATAGAACACACAAACAGACTTACAATAAGTCTCGCTAACCTCTTACACAAAGTAACACTTCAAGGCTACAAACAAGAAAATGAAACGCTTAAAACAACGCCCGAAAAACAAACAACGTTTAAAAAATATATCATCAATAACCTACTCAACAATCGATAACCACAAACGTTCAATCAAGAACTGCGTCAAACCAAAGAAAAATAGACATTCAGCATCGTGAGACGTCGCAAACGCCTGAAGAAATGATTTTTTGACAAAATACCTTCCTAGATGAAACCTCCATCTCGAAAGCCCAAACAGTCATACACACTAACACATATTCTTTGCAAGGACTCAAAACGGTAACATCTACCATCAATTTTGTTGCTGATCACAACAAACGACTCTAACGTCCTAAACAGACTCCCATTGAGATCGCTCACCGACATCTGACACAAGGATAATAGTGCGCCATAAAAGAAATAAAAATTTTGGTCAGCAATTCAAGACGATTTCGAAATTATCTTTGGAAAGATGCTCGGAACCCGATCAAAGAAAGCGTATAAGCCGAGAACTCATAGCAAACTTCAAAATTGAGACAGAACCAACTCGAAAACGCTTCGAGTAACGTAAGGTGAAATAGTCATCGCAAACTCTAAACCATTACTAGGCATAGGTCATACCCTAAACCCATCACACTGGTCTCAAACATCTCCAGGCATGATATATACCGGATACAAGATCATAAATCATGTCTCTTCACTCATGTTCGTGCATTCATATGATTTGCAAAATATATATTTTTTTCAAATCTTTTGCCAAAAACGAACGACGAGTGCGACGATATGCAAAGAGTTAGGTACAAGATGACAACTCGTATTCTTCCCTCTACACACGCTCTTACGCTTTTAAAATGTATTGTACCATTTATTAAAAAGCCACAAAGCGGCGGGGATTCAAAGCCACATACGGCCAGTCCCGACAAAATAAAACATGGCCACACACGGCCAAACCAAACATAAGCAGAAAACATTAAAATCAAATGTCTCGAACGGGATCATAACCTTACTCATCCGCGAGAGGCGGGGCCTCGTCCTCATCCTTCGCGTCAACAGAGATTGAAGCTATGTCGCTTGCGCCTCCCTCGACAACATTGTAAAGCTCAACGTCCATGGGATCCTGCCCCTCGAGGGTATCCGAAGGTGTCAGAAGAGTGCACTCAGACTTCAGATCAGTGAGGATCGAATCAAAATCTCCCTCTACAGCTGCCAGTTCTGCTTTACGAACAGACAGCCTGGCATATTCGGCCTCTAGAGACGGAGATCTTCGCCCTGAAATAGCTAGACACCCTTCAATAACCGCCAGGGCAAAAGCCCTTCTGTAAACATTAATCAGGGTATGAAGGGAATTGGCAACATTCAAACAGATATGCCATCACAACATTCATGAGATGTATTTCAAGATTTTTAGACGCTGACAGGCTCATCAAAAATCTGAACGTAATTGAATCCTTTACCGGGGAATACATATCCGCAAAATCAATATCTGCTCTCTGAGAATGACCTTGGGGAAAGAGTCGATCTTTATATTGTGTTACCTTATTCTTTTCATTTATCTTTCTAAGGAATACCCACTTGTACCCAACTTGATTTATATTCTCAGGCATTATGACTATAGGTTCAATGACATTCCTTTTATTTAGGAAGAGTAACTCAGTTTGTATGGACATCTTCTACCTCTCCCATTCATGTTTTTTTCTGACATTCCAAAATGGAACTTGGAAATGGATCATCATTTTCATGACCTATTTCTTTGGACACAGAAAAAGAGAACCTTCTATGACATCTTTTATCTTATTTCTGACCCATAATTTTTCATCTCGGGCGTAGTTGATGGAAATCACCTATTTTCATGTACCCTTCTCTTCATCAGGATACTTATCTTTATTTGATTTTTCTTGAACCTTATCATTTATGCATTCTTTCAGACATTTTTAAATAACATGTTCTTCTGGAACCTTTTCATTATGTTCAACCAATTTTTTTTCTTTTAAATATTTTTTTATCTTTAAAACCTAATGGAACATTTTCAGCAGGTATATATGATTTCATCACCCTTCTGATATCTGTGAACGCATCTGGTAACTAGTTTGCCAAATTATGCAAATGCACAATTTTCTGAACTTCCAGTTCTCTTTGTTTCATAGGGGAGTCAAGGTGTAACAATGACAGTATACACCATGTAATCTCTTTAGGAATTTCTCTGATTCTTCCCCTTTACGCTAGAAATTCATCCTCATTAAAATGACAACCGACAAACTATGCTATAAGCATATCACCAGTTACCGGTTCAAGATACCTTATTATAGTTGGCGGCGTATAACCCACATATATTTCCAATCATATTTGTGAGCCCATTTATTTCTTTGTGGCGGAGCTATCAGAACATAGACGGCTTACCCAAAGACACAAAGATGGCATATATCTGGCTTCTGGCCAGATGGCAATCGTAACAAGGAGTAATTATGGTATGCACTACGTCTTAACCAATTCAGTTCAGCTACATACTAAATAACATGACCCATACTAAAATTAGGAGCTTTGTTCTTAATAAAAACGATTTTGCAATCAACTGCACCCGTTTTATCAGTGACTCTTCCATGCCATTTTGTGTATGAACATGGGGAACAAGATGCTCTACATTAATTCCCAACGACATACAATACTCATTAAAGGCTTGTGATGTAAATTCACCAGCATTATCAAGCTTTACTTTATTAATGGCATACTCATAAATCTGCGTTTTCAGCCTTATTATATGGGCAATGAACTTCTCAAAATCCGTATTTCTTGGTGTCAAAAGACAGACATTTCACCAAATACTAGATAAGTCAATCAATACCATGAAATAATTTAACGGCCCGCAAAGGGTGGATCAGCCCACATATATCACCATGAATTATTTCTAAAATATGGGTGATTCATTTCCAAATTTTGCTAGTGATTGTGGAGTTAATATTTATGATATTTCTGTCATTGTTACAGCTTGACCCCCATATGAACCAAAGATAACTAAAATTTTTGAAAGTTGTGCATTTGCATAATTTGGCAAATCATTTACTAGATGCGTTCACAAATACGAGAATGGTGATGAAATTATATATGCCCACAAAAATTATTCCATCAAAAGTTGTTGTTCTTTAAAAAAATACTGATGGAAACACAATAAATGAACCTAGGGTTCAGTTAAAAGGGGGGGGGGAGGCCAGCAAGTTCTAAAGACAAATATCCCCAAAAGAAAAAAAAAATTGGTTGAGCAAAGTGAAAAGGTTTCAAAAGAACATGTTATTGAAAATTTCTAAAAGAAGGCATAATGAAAAGTTTCAAGAAGAACAAAATAAAGATAAGGATTCAGATGAAGAAAAAGAACAAAAAAATATGAGATTTCAATCAATTACGCCCAAGATGAAAAGTTATGGATCACAAAAAGCATAAAGATGTTGACGGAAGGTTCCATTTTTCTGTGTCTAAAGAAATATGTCATGAAAATGATGATCCAAATATGATATAGCCTATTTATTACCAATTTAGGCCATGTTATAGGCTCTATTTAGGGTTTATTATGTGTGTTTAGGATATATTTTAAAGTATTTACAGGCCAAGGTACATTTTGGAGATACTGGGAGCTTTTGGAGCATTTGGAGGAGAAAAATCCATAGCTGACTATTTGAGGAGTCGAAGTACAAGACTTTCATCCATCGACGACACAACCTTAGAGTCGACCGATGATGAAAGACCAAGGTCGATCGATGTTGCACACTTGCCATAGATCGACACCCAACTCGCAAGACAGCCAATTAAAAATCCCAAGGTTAAAAGACAAATGACAAGAATGCTCTGGACGAGTTTTGACCTAGGTTTTAGGGTTTCTATATTTGTGATTATGTATTGATATCATGCATAGTGTACGAGTACAAGCGTAGGCAAGGCTTGACACAACTTACAAAGCTTTATAGTTTTAAGTTTTTAGGGGAGAAGATTCATAACTCCTTAGGGAGTTTTGTATTAGAACCCCAGTATTTTATGCATAATATTCAGACTATTGTTTTTTCTTTGATTATGTCTGAGTAGTCATCAACTAGATTTAGGGTTGAATGATAGCAATCATGGATTAGCCCAAAAGTAAGATTGCTAGTTGAGTTAATATCCATCAATTAAACTGTGCTTAATGCTTGCATTCTAAAGTAGCTAACTAGGATCTCGAATATAGGACATGGACGACTACGAGAGTAGGTTCTGTGCCAAAATAGACACCATTGAACTAGGCTGTTAGGTGCATGCAAGAGCTGGTCTAATAAGTCTGGTGGAATTATCAAATCTCGTTCACACTTCTTTCTTATTTCACCGTCAATCGACAACAGGTCATAACCGTCGATCGATGGTCTTTCCTTTTGCTCGCACGAGAGTTAGAGTTAAAGGGTCATAATAATTAATATTTGAGTTCTAGTATATTTACATATTTGTGCTTCCTATTCACTATAATCCATTAGGTTTAAAACCCAAGATCTAGCATATTTACATTTGCATCAAGTTAGCTTATTAGAATATTTCCATATTTGCATTATTTCCATATTTGCATTATTAGCATATTTCCATATTGCATCTCAACTTCTTGATAAGGAAGATTTTTTTAAGTGATTGTTTGCCACCAATATATATATTCATCTAGCTTAATCTTTAGAAATAAGAAATCTATTGTGTGTCATTGCTCTCTGTGGATTCGATCCCAAAGTACTATACCAGATCTCTTTTGGCAAGTGACAGGTGTGTGTGTTTTAATTGTTCTAGCAGGGTATAAATATCTTAAGCAAATCACTATCAAATTAACCCTAGTTTTTAACACGCAAATAGTACTCTTGCCAAAACTGATCAAGTGTAGTACTTAGGGATCAAATCCACAGAGAGCAATGACACACAATAGATTTCTTAGTCCTAAAGATTAAGTTAGGTGACTATATATATATATATATATATATAGGTTGGCAAACAATCAGTTAAGAAAATTTACCTTTTCAAGAAATAGAGATGCAATATGGAAATATGCTAATAATGCAAATTTGGAAAGAATGCAAATATGGAAACATTCTGATAAAATAACTTGATCCAAATGTTAATAAGCTAGATCTATGGTTTCAAGCTTAATGGATTATAGTGGATAGGAAGCATAGATATATAAATATACTAGAACTCAAATATTAACTATTCTGACCCTTTCAACTCAGACTCTCGTATGCGACAAAAGGAAAGACCATCGATCGACAGCGAAGGCCTGATATCGATCGACGGTGAAATCAAAAGGAAGTGTGAACGAGATTTGATAAGTCCACCAGACTTATTAGACCAACTCTCACATGCGCCTAACAGCCTAGATCAATGTGGTCTGTTTTGGCACATAACCTACTCTCGTAGTCGTCCATGTCCTACTTTCGAGATCCTAGTTAGCTACTCTAGAATGTAAGCATTAAGCAAATTTGATATAGTGTGTTTTTAGCATAATTTGGATGTGATTTAATGATCTTTCTCATGAAATTATAGGGTACTTACAGATTTATTCGAGACATTTCAGGTACAAAAGAGGTTGTGGAACTTTGGAGGGGAACATGAAGAAAAGAGGAAAATTTGGATTATGTCCCGGAGAACAACCCCTGAGAACAAGCAGAGCCTTGATCCCCGCAGGAGATATTTTAGAAAACTGTAGAATCTTTTGAGATTCGCCCTTAATATATTTTCTCCTTTTTCGAGACACCACAAAAGCCTTATAAAAGGGAGGCACGACCATTATTAGACCTAGACTCTTTCAGCTCAATTTTCTCTCATACTTTTCATCAAAAACTCGATTGGATTCAATGCTTTGTAAAGGAGAGAGGAATCTTCACCTTGTTCTAGCGCTTAGAGAAGATTTCTTGAACCCTATTTTTAGTTTTTGATTTCGATTAATGGAGTATTATTTAGTATTGCTTGATGTGTTTATTGTCATGATTGCTGAGTAGTCGATTTCATTAGTTTAGGGTGTTAGAGTGTTAGATTTATTTAAGCTACACATAAATAAGTTGTATGTTCATTGATGGCCTTTATTTTAAATCTAATTTAATGCTAGCATGAATCTGATCACTTTATGTTAGATCTAGGGTTTCCTATATTCATTAACCGTGTTATAGATTATCTGAACTATTTAGAATAAGTATTATATCCCTAATCAGCAAAAGTAGATATTAGGGTGTAATATGAACTGAATAGACCTGATCGTTACTGTTCATAGACAAAACTCGAAACAAGCGAAAACTTAGTCTCCGAGGCTGTTCTCTGAAAGGAACAAGCGCCACGACAGTGGGCTGTTCTAGCCATTGATCTATGTTTTGGGCTTGTTCCTAAATCAAACTTGAATAATTGTGTGGCTTAATGATATCTAACACCCGTTAAATCACCCTAGGCTAGCTTTTCCCCAAATTAAAAACAACTCATACCGTACCTTGCTCTCTGTTATTTTTACCTTGTTCTCTGTTAAATCTGGAAGTTTTAGCTAAGAAATTGAAACTCATAAGATATAGCATAAAACGGTCCTATGGGATTGAATCTCAAATACAACAACTACAACTGTTAACTTGACAGTAGCAAGATCTAATTTTAGTGTATCACGTTGTCGGGGACCAGGTTTTACCTATATTTTCTTAGTATTATACTTTGTCTAAGACATCTAACTTGCTCTATTTTATTGTTTGCAGGTGATGTTGCAGGTGTATGTCAAGTACAAATACTCGAAGCAACACCTCAAGTTCGTTAATCACCCTCAAAAATCAAGAACTCACAAGATTAGAAAGGAACAACCGAACTCAATCAAGACCTACTCACGCCAAGATGGGCGATAACAACAATGAGCATGATCTCACTGCTGCATTGGCCCTGATGCAACAGCAGATGTAGCAGAAGCAACAGGCCTTGCAAGCTCAACAAGCAGCTGCTTAGCAACAACAGGAGCAACCAACTCGGATTGGAGAAATGAATCTTCCTCGAAACTTTCCAACCACTCGCTCGGCCATTGTTCCTCCACCCTGTACTCGGCAGGATTTCGATATCAAGGCCTCCATGATCTCTCTGGTGCAGAGAAAGATGTTCCATGGTCTCCCGGCAGAAATACCAATGGAACACATCGAAGCCTTTGAGGACATATGTGCTATGACTCGCTCAAACGGGGTTACACCTGACTTTCTCAAGTGTATGATGTTCCCGTTCTCTCTTGCTGACAAGGCATCAAGGTTGTTAAAATCACTGCCTACTGGCTCTCTCACTTCATGGGAGCAGGTTCGAGCTGCCTTCTTGAGTCACTTCTACACCAAGGCAAAAACGGCTGCTCTCAGGAACAAGATCTCCTCTTTCAAGCAGCACTCCAACGAACCCTTTAATGAAGCATGGGAGCAATTCAATGACATACTCAGAGAGTGCCCTCATCACGGGTTTGATCATGACTATATTCTAGGGATTTTCTATGATTGTGTGGACTGGGAGTTCCACAATGCTTTGAACTCTGCGAGTAAGGGAGATTTCATGACTCAAACTACTGAAGGAGCGTTTAAGCTGATAGAGAACATGGCTGCTAGCTCAGCTAACAAGAACCCAGAGACTGATCGCTCCAAGAAAGTCAACAGCATTGATGCTCAATGGAAAGATGAACTCACTGCCAATGTTGATCTGCTCCTCAAGAGCAACGAAGGTCAAGTCTTGTATATGGAGGAAGCTACACCTGAGCAGATAGCTAAGGAACAGGCTGCAAAAGATGGACATAAAGGAGATGATCACCAGGAAGTGCTCTACATCAACGGTCAAGGGTATGTTCAGAACAAGAACTACTACCAGAAATCAAACAACATGAATAATCCCAACCTGCTCTCTTACCAGAGTAACAATGTAGAGAACCCTGAGGATCAAGCCCAGAAAAATCAATCTCAAGGTGCTGCTCAACAAAGAGGGTTTCTACAGAATTTTCAGGGAAAGACCTTTGTCTTCAGTCAGTCTCAGAACCGTTTCCAGAACCATGATCAACACCAGAACCAGCAGAAGCAGCAGAGCAATCAGCAAACTGCTCCAGCAGCATCAAGTGGACAGCGAGATGAGCTCAAGGTCTTAGGGAACATGATGCATCAGCTGCTCCAGAGTCAACATGTTCAGGTCAAAGCATTGAACCAGGCTACCACAGAGATCAACAACAGGATGGAAAACATGTTCACTGAGTTGAATACTAAGTATGACACTGTGAGCAGCCACATGAGGCAGATCGATGTACAGCTAGCTCAAACAGCTGAAAGTGTCAAGAAGCAGCAAGGGACACTTCCTAGAAAAACTGATAAGAATCCCAGGGATTGTAATGAAGTTGAGCTGAGAAGTGGAAAGCAACTCACGGATACCTAGAAGATTTACTGCAGCTGAAAAAGGAAAGCAGAAGGAGACAGAACAACCTAAAGAGGGTGTTCCGGTTGGAAAACAAAAAAGAGAACAACCCCTAGAGGTTGTTCCCGAAGTGGATTTCACACCTGCCGAGACTCCTCATGTTCTACACCCCTAAGGTGCCCTATCATGCTCCAGCTAAGAAATCTCGTAAGGACCGTGAGGAGATGAAGTGTTCAAAGATGCTTGAATAGTTGACGATCAAACTCCCTCTGCTTGATCCAATCCAGATGATGCCCTCAATGCGAAGTCTGATAAAGGGGTTGATCTCAGGAAAGTGATGTTGGTCTTTAAGGAATCATTGTTGTGCTGCAAAACAAGGTGATCAAGAAACTGGGTGATCCAGGCAAGTTTGTTCTCTCGGTCCGGATTGGGGAGACTACTTTTGCCTGCTCTCTATGTGATCTCGGCTCCAGTTTCAACCTTATGCCCTACTCTGTTGCTAAGCGTCTGGGATTTACCAAGTTCAAGCAGACCAAGATCTCTTTGGTGTTCGCTGGCAGATCAATCAACCTGCCAATGGGTGTTCTCGAAGATCTCAATGTCCAAATCGGCAATATTATGATCCCAGGCGAACATGAGTTTGTGCATCATCAACCTCCTTTTGAGTTCCAATAATGTTCAGGTCCTCTACATATACAACAATGATCATGAAGCCAGATGACGATTTCTTAAAAAAACGCATGAACATATCGCATTATTCACAAATTCTTTTCTTAATAGATACTTACTTAAGCGATTGTACCACATGCGTCCAAATTGCTTTAATCCGTAAAGCGGTTGCTGTAATTTGACCGAAAAAATCTCCATGAATTTTGTTTTCAATTTTTCTGGCATTTTCAATCTTTCAGGGATTTTTATATAAATATCACTATCTAATTATCCATACAAATATGTCATCACAATATCCATGAGATGCATTTCAAAACGGTGCTAGGCTCATCAAAAATATGAATGTAATTGAAACTATTACCGAAGAATATGTTTCCTCAAAATCAATTCCCATATCTGAGAATAACCATGGGCAATGATTCGGGCTTTATATCGTGTTGCCTCATTCTTTTCATTTACCTTTCTCACGAACACCCACTTGCACCCAACTTGATTTATATTCTCAGGCGTTATGACTATAGGTCCAAGGACATTCCTTTTGCTCAGGGAGAGTAACTCAGTTTGTGTAGCCATCTTCCACCTCTCCTAGTCATGTCTTTTCTGACATTCCAAAATTAACTTTGGATATGGATCAACATTTTCATGATCTATTTCTCTGGTCACATAAAAAGTGAACCTTCCGTCAACATATTTTATCGTATTTCTGATCCATAACTTTCATCTCGGGCGTAGTTGATGGAAATCTCATATTTTTTGTTCCCTTCTCGTCATCTTGATCTTTATCTTTATTTGGTTCTTCTTGAACTTTTTCATTTATGTCTTCTTTTAGACATTTTTCAATAACATATTCTTCTGCAACCGTTTCACTTTGCTTAACCAATTCTTTTTCTTTCATGATTTTTATCTTTTGAACCCGTTGGCATTCTGTTATTTAATTGAAATCTATGTTCATTTATTATGTTTCCATCAGTTCGTTCTTCAGGAAAAAACTCTTGATGGAATATTTCCAGCGGGTATATATGATTTTATCACCCTTCTTGTATTTGTTAGCACATCTGGTAACGGGTTTGCCAAATTATACAAATGCACAATTTTCAAACTTCCACTTTCCTTTGATTCGTAGGGAGATCAAGGTGTAACAACAATGGTATACACCATGTAATATCTTTAGCAATTTCTCTAATTCCTCCCTTTTATTGCTGGAAATTTATCCTCGTTAAATTGGCAATCGTAAACCATGTTATAAATATCACCATTTACCAGTTCAAGATACATTATTATACTTTGTGATGTATAACCACATATATTCTGAATCTCATTTGTGGATCCATTTTAGTTTATTGTGGCGGAGCTATCGAACATAGACCACACACCCAAAGATACGGAGATACTATATGGCTCCCAGCCAGATGTCAATTGTAATGTTGAGTACTTATCGTATGCACTCAGTCTTAACTGAATCAGTGAAACCAAATGCAAAATAGTATGACCCCATATTGAAATTTGGAGCGTTGTTTTCAATATCAACGGTCTTTCAGTCAACTGCAATTGTTTTATCAATAACTCTGCCATGCCATTTTGTGTACGAACATGGAGAAGTGCATGCTTTACATCAATCCCCGTTGAGATGCAATACTCATTAAAAGCTTGTGATGTAAAATCAACAGAATTATCAAGACTTACTTTCTTAATGGTATACTTAGAGAACTGTTTCTCAACCTTATTATCTGGGCAATGAACTTTGTGAAAGTCGTATTCCTTGTCATCAAAAGATAGACATTTGACTATCTACTAGATGTGTCATTCAATACCATAAAATACTTAATCGGCTAGCATGGTGGGTGAATTGGTCCACATATATTTTTATGAATTCTTTCCAAAAATATTGGTGATTCATTCCCAATATTTTTTGATGATGGCCGAGTTATAAGTTTTCCTTGAGAACATGCATTACCTGTAAACTCGCTCATTTGCAAAATTTTATCATTTTTCAATGACCATTTGAGTTTTGCAATATTTTTCTCATCATGACTGAACAAGGATGTTATAGCCTCTCATGCCAGACTATAAATGTACTAGTAAACTTCAAATTTGTTGTGGCATAGAACTCAAATCATGATTATTTTTGTAAACTATAATCCAGAGGATAACATGCCTAACTCTTCCAATATATGTTTTTTCTCGGATTTAATGCAAATAAATTCAATGTCATATTTACTCATATTCTCAATATGATATTCATTTCTTCGAATATCTGTAACACTTTTTAAATTTCTATGAGACTCAGGGAGAATGTAATGCATCACCTATTTCAAGTTTTGTCCCCTTTGGTATTGAAAAACTGATTTTACCAAATCCCTAGACAATCTTTGCACTACCAAATATTATACTTACGCTTTCAACGTAATCTTCTATTTCTAACAAGAGATATATTTCTTATCATTAATTGTCGTATGCGTTGATGCACTATCTGCCAAACTCATATTTCCATCCAAAGTTTCAAAGTCTGGCATTTCTGTTGTAAAATATATTCATAAAAGATGCATTAATATAAAACATTGCATATAAAACATAAAATATATTTTTACAACAAAAGATATAAACAATATAATATAGTAAATGTTATATTCTTCAGGAAGATAACCATTATATCAAAACGTTTTTATCACGCATTAATATTTTTTGGATCAACCAGAAGATCTGACACGTCGAGATGAGTATCATCATTTAAACCATGAAAGGATGGCTCAGGTTCATCAGTGATGAAGTTTATTTCACTTCCTTTCTCTTTTGATTTTTCAGATTCTCGATACAGATCGGCTAAATGTTTTGGCATACGACAACCATGTAACGAAAACCCTTTAATGCCATATTTGTAGCAAACCTTTTCTATTTGCCTTTTATCATCCATGCAACTTTCATTTCCTTGGAATTATTTATTATTTATTTCATCATTGGGACAAAATATTCTTAATCGTCCTTCTCCACAACCATGAAAATGGTTTCGACCAAGTCCATGTCCTCTCCAATCATTATAACTAGATGATGCAACACTCGTTTTAGGGAACGAAACAGATCTAGTGGGATGATTATGATGGCTTAAACGTCATGAGTTGATTATTTTGCTCTGGTACAAGGAGTACTTGCATCAACTCTAACCAAAGGGTACATCCTTTCGTCTGATATTGTTGCTGCAAGACTACATTTCCAGGATATAACGTGGAGAGAGTTTTTTTCTTATCGTAGTCACTATTTTCTCTCCACATAACATCATCGTAGATGTAGTTCCAAACATCATGGAATTAACTTCACTAACACTTATGTAGTCTTGGAACCGAAGATTGACCCACTCGTGTTTTGCTATCGGTAAGATCACATATTTCTGGTGATCAAACTTCTCTTTTAATGATTGCCAAAGATCTACAGGATTCTCTTTTGTAATATATTCATCTTTTAAACCATAATGTATGTGGTATCGTAAAAATATCATGGCTTTTGCCTTTTCCTCATCTGACACCGTTTTTGAATTATCTATAGTTTCAAAAGTCTATTTCCTCTTAAGTGCATCTTTGCACCTATTACCCAGGTTATATAATTATTTCCCATAATATTAAGGTCAGTTATTTTGAAATTTTTAAAATTCGACATGATAATTGTATTCATAGAAAAATAATATAAAAATATAATAAAGATCGAAAGTTAAATGCATAAATTAAAGGTATAAATTTAAAAGCATAAATTAAATACATAAATTTAATGAACATAAATAAAATCGAAGGCTTAGCCTTCCACATGATCCGCGGACACATAGCTTATTATATTGACCATTTATTATTCAAGGAGGAAACACTTTCCATATGGTCTGAGGAGACCTAATCTACCATTTTTACCATTTTTTCAAGCAGGAAAGCTCTCTAAATGGTTCAAAGAGAATATTCTACCATTTTGATCATTTTTTAACTAGCAGAGGCAAAACTTACCACGTGTTTCTCTGATCGTGAAGGAATAGCCTACCATAACATTAGTCGGAAAAGGTAATGCCTATCATCCCGAAAAATAAACGGAGAACGCAAAACCTTCACTCCTGCTCAATAATAAAACTAAAATAATTAAAATTATTGAAAACATAAATTAAACCTCACATGTTGGTATAAGAGATTCATGCTGACGTGTTGGAACTGAGGAAACGATTTATATAAATAAGTATTTGTTTTCTATATTTTATTTTATGTGTGAAAGTGAAGTGAGAGAAAGAGAGCAAAGTTGAGCTTGTCTCTTATTCTTAAATTACAAAATGAAGAGGAGAGACCATCACTATTTATAGTGTTGTGAAACTTGAGAAAATGAGTAATTTATTCCCCAACTATTTGAAATCAGCCCATTTAATATCTTAGTATTATTTGCGGAAAATTATATCCTAGTATTATTTGGGGTTTAGAAGACTTTCAAGTAAATCTTCTAGGAAGTATTCTATTAGAAAACTTACTTGAAAGTCTTCTGAATCGAAAATATTTAATTTTATTAGAATTTTTGTTTACTTATATAAAGAAAAATTTACACATTCTCTCTTTTACTCTTAAATGGATACAACAAAAGTGTAATTTTCTTATCTAAAACTCTCTAACATCTCTCTAATTTTTTTTGAACTTAAAAACACTAAAATTTATATTAATTTCTCATTTTTATCTCATATCTTTCTCATTGATTTATTTTGTTTTTGCAAGTTTTTCATCGCATGGTTCTCATCTTTCACTCCTTGGAAGGGAGATCTATAAATCATATTTTTTCATTTGGTAACCTCTTGTTGCTTAAATCTCTTACTTTTTGAAAACTCTTTTTGTTGTTTTATATTCTTACCTTATTTTTAAATTTATTCAATGTTTTGAAGCCAATTAAATGCGATTGAATATGTAGCCTTTTCAAAACTGAGAAAGAGTTTGAAGAATTCTAGTGAATTCTTCGCAGAAGTCTTCTAATATTTAATGCACTAGAATACCTCTAAGAAGTCTTATGGCGGAGTTTTCTCCCATATCTCATCTTTTATAACAGATCAGAGCATTTTGGTAAGTCTCCATTGCGGAGTTTTGGTAAGTCTCTGGTTGCATAAAGCTCTTACATTTTTCTCAAATTAAAACTCTCTAATTTCTGTTAAGTCTCTTAGAACTTGAAAATACTAAACTTTTTATCAATTTATCATTTTTGTCTCATATTTTTCTAACTAATTCATCTTGTTTTGCAGGTTTTTTATTACATGGTTCTCATTCTACTATTTTAAAGGTAGATCTATTTTTTGGATATGTATTTTTGTGTGTTCTTGAAAAGTAGAACTATCCCATCTTCCATTCATTTTCTATGTTTTGAAGTTATTTGAACATTTTTGGATTTGCAGGTTTTTCATATCTGAGTTAGACTTTGGAAGACTTCTCGAAAGTCTTCTTGGAAGTTTTATAACGTATAATGCGCTAGAAGACTCCCTGATAGAAGACTCCATGAAAGTCTGCTGATGGAGTTTTCTCTCATGTCAAGTGGAATCCAATTATTTTTGTGGAGGAATGATCTATAATATTCTTATGGTCTGTTTTTTTATTTGTATATATACACTTTTAATTGTGAATTCTTTTATACATTTAAAGAGATAGTAATGAAAAAAATTGGTAAATATGTTTATTTACAATATTATTTTTCACAAAGTACTTGATATTATTGTAGTTATTCATACAATTTCAATAGCAAAAACACATAAAAAATAGTCAAAATTACTACAATTAAGAGAGAAAATTTCTCAAGAAAACTTAGCCAAATTTACATAACATCAAACATTACATAAGTTCAAACATGTAACAGATTAACTAGAATTCTTCTGGGAAGCCTTCCGAAGACTTCTGGGAAATCTTCCGGGAGACTTAAATTTAAAGCGGAAAATTAAAATTTAAGCAAAAAACTCAAATTTTAAGTGATAATTGAAATTTTAAACTTCATGAAAGTTAAAAATATGTATTATGATCTAATAAGATACATTAAACCATATTAATTGATAGTTTTGAAATTATTTAACACTTTTGAATGTTAATGTTAAAGTTACTTAACAAGTTTACAAAAACTAACATAAAAGACTTCCACAAAAGTCTTATCATATTAGCTAGAAACATTAATAAAAATTAATATTGGTAAACTCATAAATAAAGCCAATCAATTTATGATTTCGTTTCAGAAACCCCAATATCAGTTAATATAAATGAATTAACAAAAAAATGTTAAAAGTCTTTAAAGTTTTAGAGAAAATGAAATTTTACTAAACTTTGACGTAGAAGACTTCCACGGAAGTCTTTCAGAAGTCTTCCATTTATGTCATTTTGCAAATGAAAAATTATCAAGGAATACTTTTCTAGAGAGTTCTACTCTACAACAGACTTTTTTGGTAGATTTTTTTTTGTAAATATTGGCTTATTTTTGTTTTTGAAAAAAAAATACTAGAGAAGACTTCTCGGTAAATCTTCGAGGATAAACATGTTAGTTTTGCAATTGACCGAATTGTGTCAGAAATTTGACTTTTTCTAGAAGACTTACATGGAAGTCTTCCACCAGAAAAAAATAAAACTTTAATATTACGTTTATCTAGACGACTTTCAAGTAAGTTGTCTCAACTTAGTTTTGCAATTAAAAATAAAACTTAAATATTTTATTTTAATTAGACAATTTTCATGTAAGTCTTCCAGCAGACGACTTACACGGAAGTCTTCTGTGATAACCAAGGTCTGTGTAACTCGTCTTCTAGAAGACAAACATAGAAGTCGTCTAGTTAATATTACATATTTAAATTTTATTTTTAAATTGCAAAAGTAAACCGACTTTCACCGACAACGAGAAGATTTCCACCGAGAGTTCGAAAGACTTATAGGGAAGTCTTCGGACGAAAGACTTACAAGGAAGTCTTCAAACGAAAGACTTCCGTGTAAGTTGTCTAGAGAAAGTCAACTTTCAGACACAAACCGGTCAACTGTAAAACTAACATGTTTATCCTAAACGACTTACCGGGAAGTCTTCTCTAGTATTTTGAGATTATTTTGTTAACATAGAAAGGTTGAAGACTTCTAGAGAAGTCGTCTCTAGAAAAAAACACACATAAAGTCAATTGCAAAAATAACCTTTGCATTTACCATAAGACTTCCGTTTTATTTTTTTACGACCAGAAGAATTACACGGAAGTCTTCTTATGAACAAATCTGGAAAAAATCAATTTCATACTTTTAACTAGTGAGATAATTTGATTAGCTTCTCCTAACATACAAAATTTCACCACAAAACAGATCCACTTGTTAATGATTAAAATTCATGAGTTTGAACCTTACAAAGCTTATAAAAAAATTTGTGTTTTTGGAAGAATTTAGAGAGAAGGTGAATGAGATATAGTTTATGAGCATAAAAATGAGATAGGAGGACTAAAATCTATTTTTACATGCATTGAGAGGTTTAAATTGCTTGTTCATTGTGGTTGTTGTATTGATGGGAATCGTAATATTGTAAATACTTGATGAAGATGAAGATGATACTCATTTTTCGAAAAAAAAATAATAATAATGACATTTTCGTGAATAGTCCAGATTTTGAGGTGAATATGACAAATGAAAATTCCAAAAACAAAAATCATGGTTTAGTTTTATGTTTGAATTTGAGTTTTGAGTCATATTTTTAAAAAGCCCTACATTCTCTTTATCAAGTTTGATGAAACCAATAGAAAAATATTTACATAGAGTTTTGAGAGGACGTATAAATTATTATAAAACAAGTATACATATATATATATATATATATATATATATATTGCTAATAAATAACATAGGTTATTTAAAGAAAAGATCCATAGCTATCTATATGAGACATCTTATTTATTTTTTGTTAATTTTAAGCAAAATATTATTTAAATATGTGAAAATTTATACACATTTATGTTATATATAAGTACTTCAAAAATATCTAATATTATCAACGTTAGATATAACATTCATGTATTTTACGTTTGTAAGATCAGTGATAGTTGATTTTGGATATTTGTTTTAGATAAATGTATTTGGTCCATAAGCTACACAATACATATATATTTATATTGTAATAATTTATATGTCAATGCAAAGCTAAAAACATGTTGATGTATTTTTAAGTCCAGATTTCTCAAATAAACATTACAAACACGTATTCAAAAATGATTTTTTAAATTCAACTTGATAATTTTTCTTAACTCAAATTTTAAGAAATTAATTGATATTTTGATTTAGAAACTCATAAGGATCATAAATAAAAAATGCAATTTTTATTCTTCAACTATTTGAAATCAACATATTTAATATCCAAGTATTACTTGCGCAACGTTATTCCCAAACTATTTGTTGACAGGGTAAAATTGGGCTTAAAATCAACAATCGTTAAAAATTGAACAAAAATCGTTAATTTTCTGTTTATAGTTTAACGACTAACTATTTTGAACCCAATTTTACGCAATTAACAATTAAGTTCATAATAATTTTCCACAAGTAATAGTTGAGTATTAAATGTGGTGCTTTCAAATAGCTGGGGAATGAAATACTCATTTTTCCTGCGAAAGTCAGTTGATTCAACCAACGAGAAGAAAAAAGACAAAATCAAGAAAGATGAGAATGCACAAATGAACGAGAGAGAAGACAAGTTTATGATGATATTGATAGATGGCTTGAGGACATCTGTCCACTAGATGAATCATCACTTACAACATTTTCTCTTTTGTAGATCAATTTGTTATTATATGATATTGACGACCATTTCATACCTTACATATCGTGATATGTTCAATTCATAATCGACTTATATGACCATGCAAAAACATACACATATTATCAAAAAAGTCAAATAACATACATATTGTTTACTTTTGGTCAAATCAAACACCACTCGCCACATCATCTGTCACATCATCTAGTTTTGTTGACGTGGATACTACATAAGCTAATTTTGCTGACAAGGATGACAATTTTACGATAATCTTCAGAAAATGTCGTTTTATGATAATATTTTTTTAGAAAATAATTATTTATAAAAAAAATTGACAGCTTGTAATTTTAAATTATTTTGTAAAACTAACAAAACTTAATAAATTATAAAAATTTAATCTTATATAAAAGATATATTCGTGATAATTTTTGGATCCTATAAGTTACTCTTATGTCATTCTTGGATATGTGTTCGTTTATATATTTTTTGAATCGGTATGTAAGCATCCGATAATTTTGTGGTAAGAGATTAGATATGTTAACCTAAACTCTTTTAATGTAAATAACATGGCCAAAATTAATTGAGAGTAACACGAGTGCAACACCGGCATCAAAACGTTATAACGAATATATCTCTTATATAAGATTAATAAACGTTTATATTTTCTAAAACTAATTTTATAAAACGACTATTTTTACAAAAAAAATTGTACATGTGGCATATTGCTAGTAAAATTAGCTTATGTAGTATTCATGTCAATAAAACTAGATGATGTAACAGTTGATGTGGCGATCAATGTATAATTTGGCTAAAAAAATAAATAATAGGTATATTATTTGAACTTTTTAAAAATACATATATGTTTGTGAACGGTTATTGCAAGTCGGATATCAATTGAAAAAAAAACAACTTGTGGGATGATAAACATGAATAAATTATTGGGGATTGGCCATAATTTAGTTGAACTGAATCTTCCAAGGACGGTCTGCTAAACTTTCTCTGTGACCGACCGGTTTTACTCCTGGTTTAACGAATATCATAACTTTTTGTGCGGTTTTTTGTTCTTGCAACTCCTCTAGGTTTACGGTCCTCCCAAATTGAGTTTTACCGAAACTAAAGTAAATGGAGAAGCTCTCCAATGCTTTCTCTCTCCTTGCTTTCGCCGAAGAAGATGGTACTGCGGCTTCTCCTTCTTCTTCTTCTTCTTCTTCAACCGGTATATTCCGATTTAGTATCTCTGGAATCAATTCATATCCTTTCTCTCTCCTTGCTTTTGAATGATCGATGAAGAAAGTTTCAGTTTAAATATCGATTCTTTTTAATAGGGAAACAAGGAGAAAGGCTAGTTGAGGATGTCGGAAACTATAAGCAACCACTTGTCTGGATTGACTTGGAAATGACTGGTATGTTTCAACTTGTTCGTGACCTATATGGTGTTGGCTGCTAATTCTAATTTTTTTTTTTTAAAAAAAAATTGATTTCGTTTGTGTGTATTAGCTTCATCTTGTACCATATGATCCAGTGTTTGTCATTTTCGACACCTCTCACTCACTCACATTTACATATAATTCATTCTTGCAATATTTATTATAGCACTTTTGTTACTTTGAATAAGCCTTGAATGTTTTTAATATTCTTGGTATATATTATTGCGCAGGTCTTAATGTTGAAGTTGACAAAATACTGGAGATTGCGTGTATAATTACTGATGGACAGTTAACCAAGTCAGTGGAGGTATATTCAAAGCTTCCTTAGTGTGACCCGCAGATTCCCTTGAACAAATGTTGAAACTGTTTCAATACAGCAAAGTGATATTCTCTTAGTCCATAGTTTAGCTTAGAAGTCTTTAAGTTCTTAGTCCTCTGACCAGTCCTCTAACATTCTATCAGAATGTTATTGATAGAATGTGGAGCTACATAGTATATAATTTTTAATAGGATAATACTGTTTTTTCTTTTTTCTTTTGAGGGACTTAGCAAGAGCTCTTACTCATTTTTCAGATGACTCATTTGCTCTCCCACCTCTGACTCGCTCGCTATATAACAGGTTTATTTGGATTTATTAATTGAAAAAATGTTTTATCTGCGAATAGGGTCCAGATTTAGTTGTACATCAAACCAAAGATTGCATGGATAAAATGGGTGACTGTGTCAAACGCATCATGGAGCCAGTGGTAAGCTTAGATATGTTCATCCTTGTACATTTTCTGTGTGTTTGAACTTGCTGATGATACTTGGACTATCACTTTAAAGGTTTGACAAAGAAAGTACTTTGTAGTACGATAAGTGAAAGGCAAGCTGAAGAAGAGGTATTTTGGATATCTTTCAGCAAACATGTCATATTTTGGTTGACCTTTTGTTATATTTTATTCTGGTTTTTGTTTACAGGTCATCAAATTCGTGAAAAAGCATGTTGATTCTGAACATCCACAATTAGCTGGAAACTCGGTCTACGTGGATTTCCTTTTCTTAAAGGTATGCGCCCCAACTTTGATTTTTTTCCCACTCTATTCAAATCATCTTGATTGTAACCAATATATGTGTTTCACAGAAGTACATGCCACATTTGGCTGCTCTTTTCTCTCATGTACTTGTTGATGTCAGTAGCGTCAAGTCTTTATGCATCCGATGGTTCCCCAGAGGTATAAAGTATTTATCAAAAAGAGTTCTTTTTGTTTTATAACATCTTGACTTACAGATTCGGAATGTGTTTGTGGGTTGAGCATAGATAAAAACAGAGCTCCTGCAAAGAAAAACAATCACAGAGCCATGGATGATATAAGAGAAAGCATCAAGGAGCTCAAGTATTACAAGGAAACCATATTTAAAGCAAACAAAGCAAGGAGGTGAGTTTGAAGTGAAATACTCTTATATACATACCTACTTGATGAAAAGAATTGTTTCTTAGGAATCATTCTTTCGACTGTTGTATTATTAAACATAGTTTATCTTTAGTTATTTGAATGGTAAAACATTGTTTTGCTCAAAAAAAAAAAAAAAATAGAATGGTAAAACATTGTTCTCAAGACAAGAGAAGCCTCCATTGCCCTAGTTGATCCAACTATGATCATTGTTCTGAAGACGAGAAAGTATTTTCAAGCCCTCTGATATGATAACATCATTGTTATAGCTTTTGCAAGAGAATCTTCAAGCACTTTGCCTAGTTTTAATATTATTTACACTTTCGTACACAAACCAATCCCACTCCCCTTCGCTCATCATCCTTACAAAAGTCAAGCTTGACCCAAAAGTTACATCACATTCCTTCTTTCTTCACTTCGTTGTTCGTCCAGAGAATTAGAGAGCTTCTTATCGAACTGCAAATACATACCATCATCACCTCTGCTTAGCTCATTAAGACATGTACTAAAACCTATTATCTTAATCTAAAACCAAACTATGAAGTTTAGTCAACTTATGCAATTCTAGAGTGTCCTCCTTTTGAATTTGATACCTGAACCATATGAAGACTTGACGCTACTTGGAATATCTGTTTACTCACACCATACAAATAAAATCACACACTGAAATTAGAAAACTCATAAACGACCACCACCACTTTCTTAAACGTCAAGTCTCATATAACTAATATACGTCTGTTGCCACATTGAGATTCCCTTTTCTCGCAGCCTTCAAATTCTCAAGCCTCATCTTGATTTTGAGTAATACGACAGATTAGTTATTGTTTTCTCATTTTATTTCATTTTCACTAATCTTATAGTTCTTCTTTTGCACATCAAAATCGAGAGGCTTTGCAGCTTCTTCTATCTTGTCGATGATCTCATTCGCTCGTTATTCTTGTTTCTCTCTTAAATTCCTGTTTTTTTTTTCTCAAGAACAAGAGGTTATCGTTACCAGAATACAAAACAGAACATGCCAATTCTTTTATAGGAATACGAAACCGGTTCTGGATCAAAAAGATGTTAATAAATTTTTTATGATTTCAATTATGAAATCTATCCAAGACCTAATTTAGATTTGTATTAATTCAATTCTAACACAATTTCTAAAGAAGGTAGAAAACACTAACTTTGATCCATGCTTGGATGCAATTCCACCAAATTGATTTTCTCCCTTTAACCTTATCTCGGTGATTTCTTTGATAGATAAGAAATCACAAGCCTTCCTTTTCTCTTCTTTAATGATCTTTTTGCTGTAGTGTATTTTAGACACAATGACTTTCACGTCATTTTTTTTTACAAGTGTACATGTGCCTTTATAATAATCCGAAGGAGTGTGTTGGTTTGTTTCTTAAAACACAACTCTTCATTCATTTAGCTGCACAATATACACTTATAATATATATATATATATTATATATATATATATATATATATATATATATATATAGTTAATCTTATGGTAATCATTCTCTTATGATTACCTTTATATATATATGATCATGAAATTAAAGACATTTATAATATAAGGTAAAGTAGGATGGTTATCAATACACCCGAATTCTAACTCATTAATCGAAACCGATCCATCACGGTATCGTCTTTTATATTAGAATCTAAAAACATTAATATGAACTTGAATTTTTATATTAAACCAATATACACATAGGTCATACAAAATATAAAATATACTTACATTCTCCACTTGACCTTTGTGCCGTCTAAGGGTTCAATAACTATAATGTGCACTTTTACGTCAAGTTCATTTGATTTTTACTAAAATTAGAACCGATCGAATCATAGCGGTTGTATGTCATTAAACGACATAGTCCCTTCCATGTATCACAAACCAATTCCAATTTTATATCAATCCATATATGAGAAGAACCTTTATTTCTCAAACCAACATATGTTATCTACAAACCATAAGTGTATACACATACTTTAATGATAACATAATCAATAAATCAGAAACATAATCTTTAAGTGAATTCTCTGTGTCAAATACATAATGAGCATCCCATAACTAAATAGCAAAGTCTTATCAATTAATATCCATACGCTCTACATGGCCATTGAACGTCTTGGGTGGTAAACCTTTAGTTAGCGGATCCGCTACCATCATGTCCGTCCTTATGTGCTCAAATGACACTCTTCGTTTCTGAACTTCTTCTTTAACAAACAAGTACTTTAACTCCACGTGCTTAGCACCCTTCAGGTACTTGTCGTTCTTTGAAAAGAAGACAACTGCAGAATTATCGCAATAAATTCTCAGCGGCTTGCCTATAGTGTCGACAATCCGAAGCCCTGAGATAGAGTTCCGCATCCATAATGCATGAATTTTGGCCTCAAAGCATGCCACAAGTTCAGCCTCCATAGTGGAAGTAGCAATGACAGACTGCTTTCCACTCTTCCATGAGATTGCTCCCCCAGCTAACAGGAACAAGTAACCAAACGTGGATTTTCTGCTATCAAGCATCCGGCATAGTCTGAATGCTGAATATCAATGACTTTCTAGCTGATCGGTAATCTCCTAATGTAAGCATGTGCTCTTTGGTGCTTGCAAGTACCTGAGACGCGTCTTTGCATCTTTCTAGTGGTCCATTCCGGTGATTACTGTTTGATATCGACCCAACATTCCAACAGCAAAGCTGATATCAGGTCGAGTACACGTCTGAACAATAGTTCAAACTCCCAAAACACCGATGCATAAGGGAATTCTTTTCCATTTCATTATGCTCGACATTGCATTTTACTGAACTTAATTCCCCTTCTGAATTGGAGCTATTCATGCAGAGCATTTTTCCATTCTATATCTCTCTAAGATCTTATTGATTATCCTTTCCTGAGAACAGCTTAACAATCCTTGTGATTATCTCGAAAGAATTTCTATTTCCGATCACATAGATTGCTCGCACCCTATCTTTCATTTCAAAGTTCTTAGAGGGATACTTTCTTTACATCCATGTAACATAGACCGCATGTCGTTTGCAAGCAAGCAAAATACATCAACATAATAAGACTAATATCACAAACTTACTCCCACTGTTGCTTAATGTAGATACATTCGATCAACATTGATACTCTACAAAACATATGACGTTGATGGTATCATTAAACCTTTATATACCATTTGTCGAGAGCTGTTTTAGTCATATTGTTGGAAAATGAAGTAAATTAATGTGTTGAGATCAAGCAATGAAGAGAGACCTAAGTGACTTGCAGCAGAGAAAGGAGTGACCTAACGTGACTTGCAAGCAAGAAAAGAGGAGAGGCATTTGAAATAAACTAAGAAGACTATGGGAGAATGTAGATCACGTGAAGGAGACCTAAGGGGAGCTACTTCACGTGCATAGACAAGGTCAGAAGCACTCACTCACTTGCAAGACAAGGACCACTCACAACTTGCCTCATCCCCATGCTAGCCAAGCACATGCTGTCTCCTTTTGCTCCTCTCCGTTCCAAACATTTAGATCTAGATGAGCAATGGGTCTCTTATTATAATTGGGGTTCTTATTGGTTTATTCATGTATGGCAGTAGGCTCCTCTTGATGTCTACTTAAACCATTGTAACCCCATCACTCAAAAAAAAAAAAAAATAGGAGAAAGAAATCCCTTCACCTATTCTCTCTTGCATCAAACAACATTCTCTTCATACTCTCTCTCTCTAGTGCAACGAATTTCCTCATCAATTCATCTCTTGTATTCTTCAACTATATTCTTCATATTCTTACATGGGTATCAGAGCTCCCGCAAGCTCCTGAAAAACTTCGTAGCTTCCGCAATCATCAAACTTCCACAAATCATCATATCTCAAAACTATCTCCAAAAACAGTTTTCTGCTACATCTCATTATCCACTGCTCCATAACTCTCTTAAGATGAGAGATCAAAGGAAATGGCGACTTCAGTAGCGCTGTAAAGGAGTCCAAAGAAGAAGCGAAACCATCTCATCTGTTCCAAAAATGCTGAAGATATCCCATGGAAAGAGACCATTCTTGGAGAAAGGTCAGCTAAAGAGCAATTAAAGCTAAGTTGTTCTAATCATTCTCTGGCACAAGCCAGCTGAAGATGTTGGTTTTCTGAACCACAACATCCCACGACCAGCAAGAGGACAGGAGGGGTTTTGAGAAGTGTCTCCTTGACCGAGGAGAAGAATCAAGAAAGAAGAAGGTGTTGGACAGTCAATCCACACCACAAGCCCTTCAAATTCAAGTGACTTCACAGCCATGGAGGTTCAATGGAACAGCTACAGGTTCTTGGTTTTAAGTTAGCTCCTAAACTCAATAAGAGCGTGTTTTAATTATTTAAATTGTTTCGGTTGGTGTTGAGTGTGTTTGTTGTATCTTAGGGACAGTTCAATGTTATCTAGAGTTGTTGAACTAAGTTTCTGTCCAAGATACTTAAACATTGTGTATGCATTGTTCTGGAGAGTATAGGAATTGTTGTGTCTTGTTCTTGTCTTAGCTCATGTGTTTTTGTGTACTGTAATGGTCCTAGCCGAGTTGCTTAGAACCTGTTGTGGTGTCTTGTTTGCATTGCTAGAGCCTAGGAGAGTATTCCGCTTGTCATGTGGTTGCCATTCATAGTTGTGTAGCTTGATTTAGATGAGGTGTCTAGTCTATGCTACTGTCATAAATTGCATTGATTCCCTGTTATTGTTATTTATTGTGATAAAATTAGCCCTAGTATGCCTTGTAACTGATGAGTTATCAATACCCAGTGAGCATTGTTAGTGAATTAGTTGGCATGTTCTGAACTGAATAAATTGTTTATATTCTGCATTGCATCTCGTTAAATCATTATGGATCAGACATTGGTGAGTTATCAAAGCTTCTGATCCCTAAATGATGGTTCTAATTCTTGCTGGAGTTTTGAGTGGTGTTTCAGGTACACAAGGGTTGTCATCTGTTCCATCATCAAACCAAGACAAAGGAGAAGACGATGCCCATGCTGTTCAGAGCCTACAACGTGATGTATATTCCCTGTAATCCAGAGCCTACACATGATGTACATTCCTGACCATGGAGAGAAGATATTGTCCATGCTGTTCAGAGCCTACCACGTGATGTATATTCCTGTAAATCCAGAGCCTACACATGATGACATTCCTGAGCCATGGAGAGAAGATATTGTCCATGGCAATTCAAGAGCCTACACGTGATGTAAATTCCTGTAAATCCAGAGCCTACACATGATGTATATTCCTGAACCATTGGGAGAGAGAACCGGTTTATAAGAAGCGCAGACCCATGAAGGTTTGTTGAGCTCCTGGTTCAAGAGACGCACAAGGAGAATGTAAGAACGCGGTTGAATTAAGCGCAGGCCGTTTGGCTGTTGAGCTCACTGGTTCAGTAGACACAAAGGAGGGCCTATCACCTAGTCATGAGGAGACCGGTGGTCCAAAAACAATGGAAGAAAAGATCAAGGGAGAAACTGGTTGGTTAGCGCAGCTGTAGGGGTGGATGCGCTCCTGGTTTTAAGCTAAGTTTGCTCACTTTCCAAGCTTGGTCCTTCATCTATACTCTCTGGATCAAGCTTGAGGGAGGGGTAAGATGAGAATCCTGAAGATTCCAAGTCGTTCCATTGCCTCACCTCAACATCATAAACCAGTTCAAAGAAAGCCACAACAAGGACAAGCAACAACTTGGTGTTAGAACAGATGGCCATTCCAGAGACTACTTGACAAAAAGATCAGGTGTAGAGTCAGGCTGATATGGAATGCTATGAATCAGCCCAAGGCCGCGTGGAGTTAAGAACAGTTACCCTCTAGTTTGGGAAGCTATGGATCAGCTTCTTACAAGGAGTTAGAACAGTTACGATTCCAGTTGGGAAGCTATGAATTCGCCCATAGCACGTTGCAGTACCTGGTTGATAAGCTTCAAGGAGCCGAGTACCGTCTTATCAAAGTGGGGGAATTCAGTGGAGTTCACTCCCCACCATTCTTTAAGAAAGTTTGAAGCACATAAAACTCTCATTTCAATTCGTTTATGATGATTATTACTTTGAAATGCTTTGAATGATGTTTAGTGTGTATTTTCCAAAGAGCTGATGCACCTGTGGGATAATGTATCAGAAAAATGAAGATGAAGCTAATCCTGGTTTAGGCAGTGGCGTGTCTAGAAAAGAAACTTGGTGCGGTCATGAAGCAATCCTCCTAAGCTTGATTGTTCACATGGTCAAGCTTGAGGGGAGTATAAGAAGCTTCAATGATATGTGAAGAATGGATTCCTTGGTGGTTATTCAATAGAGAAGCAACCACGGCTTGAGAAAGAAGATGGGTACCTTACTTGAGACTCAAGGCGCAAAGAAGCCGGTCCATCCTTACCTTTCAAGATGGCGAGTAGTCAGAAGAGAGGGGGAGACTAAAACCAGGGTCTGAAGAGTCCAAGATACTTTGGTGTGTGCAAGATGTGGAGTTCACACTTTGCAGCAGAAGGTTAGGCCACGATCCAGAGCCTAAGGACTCCACCATGAGTTACCTGAAGTTTCCTTAGGCTCTGGCTATCCCTAGGCTTTGAAGAACTCTACTCTTTTCTTAGTTGGTTTTATCCGCAAATGGGTTTTTCTTGGCTAGGTTTTTAAATGAGGGAGATTCTTCAAGGTTCCCAGCTTGTCCAAGGATCTCCTATTGGTCAAAGCTTGAGGGGGAGTGTTGGCTGAAGATAAATAATGTGTTGAGATCAAGCCATGAAGAGAGACCTAACGTGACTTGCAAGCAAAGAAGGAAAAGGAGTGACCTAAATACGTGACTTGCAACGCAAAGAAAAGAAGGAGAGGCATTTGAAATAACAGCTAAGAAGACTAATGGGAAGATGTAGATCACGTAAGGAAGACCTAAGGGGAGCTACTCACGTGCATAGACAAAGGTCAGAAGTGCACTCACTCACTTGGCAAGACAAGGACACTCAACACCTTGCTCAATACGCCCATGCTAGCCAAGCACAATGCTGTCTCCCTTTTTGCTTCCTCTCACTCAAACATTAGATCTAGATGAGCATGGGTCTCTTATTATTGTTTCTATTGTTTATTCATGTAAGGGCAGTAGGCTCCTCATTGATGTCTACTTAAACCATTGTAACCCCATCACTCAAAAAAAAAAAAAAGGAGAAAGAATCCTTCACTATTCTCTCTTGCAATAAAACAACATTCTCGTTCATACTCTCTCTCTCTAGTCACGATTCTAATCATTCTCTCTTGTACTCT